>JAJHUR010000107.1:15596-46088 GCA_027495735.1 Lutjanus campechanus
TTTCCCCCCCCCCCCCCCCGATGATATTTTCACATTTACAAAAGAAACCACACCAGGCCATACAGTCAGACACACCCTGGGAATCTTTGACCTGCTTCCTCAGAGACTGAACAGGGAAAGTTTGCTCTATGCAGAGAAATTACATGTGGTATTTAAAGGAAAAGTTCGGACTAGTTGAAGTAGGGTTGTACTTATCGATAGTCAGTGTATTATCTACAGTAGACTGCAGTCGGCACACCTCCCACTTTGGAGAAGCAGAGAGGGGCAACAGCATGGTGCACTATATTTAAAATATTTTCATCTCTTCATTTTACTGGAAATATAAAGAAATATATTATACAAGCCAAATATCAGTCTCTTCAAACCAACCAAACTCCATAGGGAAAATCAGTTATTTTACCACAGAGAACACAGGAGTTGCTGGCCTACCACTGCCTTAATCGGTTAATTAGTTTGTGTTATTGTGTGACTTTGGTGTTTTGAAAGGGTCGTCCGGATTCACCAAAGTCACACAATAACACAAACAAACTAACAGACTGAGGCAGCAGTAGACAAGCAGCTTCTGTGTGCTGCAAGATAAAATCACTAATTTTGCCTATGGAGTTTGGTTGGTTTGAAGTGTGATATATGGCTTACATGACAGCAGTTTCCCGTCAGAAAAGGCAGTCTGATGGTAAAGTAAAGCAGTGAAAATATTCTAAATATAGCATACAACTAAACTGATATGGATTTTTTTTTTTTAGTGCATGAAATGATGGAGGAAATACCGTTTGTTGCTGACCCTGCCCACAGCAGTTCATAGCTTAGCTTCTGTGCTGGTGCCCCTCAAGTAACTCATACAATGATAAGAGGCCTAAATATGAAGGAAATGTCTCACTGTGTTGACAGACTCCAGTTTCAAACTACAATACCCACACTCCCTGGCTGCTGAGGCCTCGTGCTAGCCAATGTTTTGAGAAGTAAAGCCCGACTTCAACACAAGCCCAGTCACCTTCTATCTCGCTGCCCTCCGCCCCCACGCCCTCGGCTCCTGCTAAACCAGCTCTTCTGGTTCCCTCCTTTGTCTGTGTGTCAAAACGAGCCAAATGTTTTTCTTTTTCCTCCTGCTGCTAAGCAACCTGGGGGATTCAGAGTGCTGCAAAGGATTGCAGTCTTAATCCAAACTCTGGGTTTTGCAGAGTCAGCTGGTTCGGGTGCAGCGGTATTGTGCATATATCGGTGCCCTGGCAGAGTTAGCACTTTTTCCCCCCCGAGTTTTTGAGAGGATCCTTGCTAACGGTACCATCTGTCGCATCCCATCATTTAAGAGGTGGAAGCACAAGGCAGCTCCATTTGGACGGAGAATGGAACGCCAGGTTTTTATTCCAAATATCCGAAAACATCATGTGCATTTGGACTAGAAGTGATTGGATTTGCCAATCCAGGCCAGGCAACAGTCCTTTTAAGGGAAAGCGGCAAAGGGCTTATGAAACGTTCCACAGTTACTCCCAAAATATGGAGCTACATCAACATTACTGACAGCAATCCAGTCCCATCAGTGGAGCAGATTTTCTCAGTTTGCATGTTTGTGTTTCACAGTTTAAACACAAATTATGGAACCATTTCTTTATCAAATTTAGCTACAGAGCCAGTGTCAGCCAGGGATAATGTGCTTATTGAATGTGTGACCTGAAATCGCAGTGCAGTTGACTGTCCCAAGAGGCACAAATGTTATGAGGCAGGAGAACTGCTGACTTGATCTCCTCTGCAGTCCTTTTGGCACAGATGGCCCACTCAATCCTCAAAGGCTTGGAGGTCAAATTCCAGTCTGGGCCCCAGTGGGGACACAACATCAGCAGTTAGGGTTTGTGAGGCTTTAACACAGTCTAAGATCCTCCCTGCGGTAAAACATAAAATTAGGGTTCTTATACCTTTTCCAAACATCAAGCACTTTTCAAGCATTTAAGCATTTTTAAGATTTTCCAGCACCTCACGGCTGTGATATATGACTTATTTATTATTAAACATATACATATATATGCTCATAAAGACTGGGCCCTGTTTCAGTTCCTCGTCACAATAAATCAGATGTTATTGTCAGTCCCTCCAGGAAGTTGTGATAGCAACAGTTAACACAAATTCAACCAATCCCTGTGAAGTCTGCACAACCTTTTGTCAAACAACCACAACATTTCTGCAGACTTGACCAGTCATCATAACTTCCTGCAAGTTTCAACAATCATAAAAGTCCCCTGTGTAAACATCATTTTGTCACAGGGACTGAAAAGAACACAAGGTTAGTCATTGTAATTGACATTTATCAATGCTCTGTGCACTTTAATATTTTATAATTCTATGCTGCTGTGACAAGTTTGAGCGTTTCTGGAACACCCCCGGGTGCACTTCTTCATTAACAAATAAGGCTTATTTTGTTAGAACTTTGTAATCTGGAGTATTTTTGGTTAAGTTACTCAAGTTGGTTTTATTCTCATTGGAACAAACTGCCTTTGATTTATTACAATTCAAAACAAAACAAATAGCAGCTTTTTTTTGTTTGTTTTTGCAATTTTCACTTGCTCCTGCAATTTCAGTGCAATAAACACTTAAAACATCACAACACGAATCACAATTTATTTTAAAAAGCTGTCATGAAATCAGGCATTTTAGGATGTAATAAAAAAAAGCCTGCAAACTCCTGGAGGGACTGTATTGTGTTATAACCAACCAAAATTATGTTTTGTGATAGAATTCTACAGATGGATGACAAACTAAAGGAAAACACAACAAAGCTTCATGTCTAAAAATGTGTCACCTGTCTGAAAGTAGACTGGGCTTCCTATGAGCCAATATAAACAATCATTCAAATAATTTCGAGACAAATAACTTCAATTTCAATAAAACCTTTCTACTTTAAAAAAAAAAAATTATTTTCATTTTCAAGCAAATGCTTGTTGAAACCGCAGCAACCCATTCACGGTCCCATTAGAGGGCAAACATCAACAAAGACAGACAGATCCAGCGTAACCACATGAGGCTCGAGCGATATTGTCCTCATTTTGTGCAAAAGGCAAAAACAATCAGGCTTCCTCTGACTTAATTTTATTTCTTTATCTAAAAAGACAACTATTCATTCAGAGAGTGATTTATTATTAAAGTAATTCAGTCGCAGTTGAAAGCAGTGTCAAGCGTTCTGTTCAACATCCAGGCACTTTTTCAAATCTTGAAAACATTAAACTTCAAGTGTTCATTTCCATGTGTTTCATTTTAAGACTGCCTGCCTTTGATTTACAATTGTAATCGTTCAAAGCTACAATAAGGGACTCTGATATTTTGTTGATTTTACAGGGCCCCCCGTTGATAAAAAGCATTGTGTTTCTACTGTAATAATCACAAAATATAATGACAACAATAAAAATGATCTGAATAAAATCCCTTTTTAACTGAATAACCTACTATTCACTGTAATTTTGCTTGAGAAAATGTAAACACAGGCTCGTTTCATGTGATTTCATAGAGAATCTGATCTGGATGCAGAACAACTATATATAAATAGCTAATCTTCTTGCAGATGGTCTTGTTTGTTTATACTGGTCATATCGAGGCATCCTTATTAAAATGACCAGTTAAAAACTCCTCACATTAGCTTTAATAATACGGAGTAAATAATGACACAGCTCACAGGGAATATGATGCCAAGATAGGAAATCTTTTATTACAGAGAAAAAAAACTTTTCTTCCAAAATATAGAAATCTGTACAACTTCCGCACAATCAATTTACATGAACTGTACAAATTTACAGCAGTTCATCACAACATACCCAAGGAAAAGAAAACTGAACACGATAAAGATGTACTGACATGAGATCACAAGATAGACAGCTTTTCTTCTTGGGTAAGCTCAGATTTTTTTGTCTATTTTCTGGTTTTTTAGGTAAATAGAAAATAAAAAGGAGAAAAAAAATGAAATGAAAGAAAAAAAACAAAGGATACGTCTACACTTACAGATCATGGAAACTAATATTTTTTACCAAAACAACTTTGGTCCTTGCCAACACTCCCATCACGAATGGCTTCACTTACGAAAAGCGTTATCCATGTTAAAAGATGAAATACAAAAAAGGAATACATCTAAAAACACCTCAGGATAGCAATTATTGGCACTTCCCATGTGTAATGTTATGTACTCTACCATTTGTTGTACAGTTACAATACATTCTACAATATGTAAAACACCTCAAATGTGAAAGTGGCAATAATTCAACTAATCAATGACAATTTTTGACGACGACAACAACAAAACTGCTGTTCCCTTCCTGCTTCATGTCTTAACATGCACAACTTTTCCACAAGGGTATTTATTGAATGTCCGAGGCCTGAGTTTGGCAATACATTCCAGGAGAGACTTCCTCACGTCTCAAAAAAATGTCACACGACTTCAACTTGACATATTTAGTGCATTTTATGTGCTATTTTTTACCTCTGACTACTCAAAGCACTCTCACGACGATTCTGTAACCTATGTGCGCACAAGCTGAATGGATGCCATTTAAATAATCAACTTAAACCATTTTTCTGGTGGCGTTAGTACAGTCGAGATGGTGTCAAAGGGGATTTTTTGAATTTTTGCAGCTCTAAAAACTGTTAAAAAGTGGGTTAGATCACCAGACTAAAAATCCTCTTAGAGAGGATGAAGAGGAGAAAATGGGGATGGCAGAGTGGAAAGATGAGAAAATCTACCAGTGTGACCGAGAGGAAAGTGAGACGAGACGATCATCTCGCGTCCGAAATATAGACCAATCTCATAACATCTTGACAAAAAGCTATAATGGAGAGCAGCGTCGATTTTAAAACTGGTGTCCACCTCTCCATCTGGCCAACGTGGAATCACTGCTTTTCACAGATTGCTGAAGGGAGTATCAGCAGAGAGCAGGGGGGGGGAGGGAGGGGGTTGCAGTGCGTCAAAGGCTATAGCTCTATTACCCATGATCCTCTCAGGCTTAGGGGAGCTTAAACACCCATAGGTCTGGTGATGAGCGATGAACCAGCCTGCCGTGACAGATTTGGCCCGAGCAACGCCCGAACGAAGCCGGCCTCGGCATCTGTTCCGGCTCAGCCCCAGCACCGGGAGTGAAGTGGGGGTACGTCAGACAGCCATCACATCCTTTCATATGCATGTAAACAAAGTCGCTACTCAACTTCAAGTGCAGCGCAATCCAGTGAGATGAAAACAGAAAACAATGGCCTAGTACCCTCGATTCTTCATCTTTGATCCATGTTTCCTCGTCTCTCACTAGCCTCCCCTAGTGCAGCTCGAGCACGCCAAGCGCGTGTGCTGGTTTGTTTGTTTTTTTATCCGTCACTGCTGAGGGAGGGTTTGAGGGCTTCTGGTCAGGGGGTGGAGGGAGGTTGAATAAGTCCAGAGGAGGGGGCTGGAGGGATTTTAGCTGCCCTGGACAAGAAAAATAGTCCGGCCCTGGCCCCCAACCTCTCTCACACACCAGCTCCCCACACGCCCCGCCTTCCTTACCCAACTCCCCGCGGTGACGGATGATGATATGTGTCACATTAAGTCTACCTGCATCCACAGGGGGTCAGCTAGCAGCATGCTGGCTTTGCTTTTGGCTGGACAGGAGGTCTGAGCTGTGGGTTGATATGTGGCACTTGAGGCACTCTATTATAACCACCCCCGCACCAGCCGGGGCAAGGTGGCGCAGGCGGGCTGGGGGGGGTTTAAAGCTGCCAGATTTGGAACGGTGGACGCCTCCTGTGAGGGTCCGGGCAGCACGCTGAACCAGGCTGGCTCACATAAGCCTGATATTAAGCTTAAAATCACGAATGGCTCATAATTCATGACAATGAGGTCTCCGTAAGGCAGTGCACCTCTAATGCACACATCGGGAAAAGTCTCCCGTTTACAAGACCTTGGAAATAGCTAAAAGACTGACAAGGCCTGGTATTGTTTTTTTTGTTTTTTTTTCTTTTTAAATTCAAGTTAAAATTAATCTCTGAACAGTCGGCGCTCCAGACCTCCCTTTGGCCAAAGTCTCGCACAGTCATCACTTAGTCCAGACCTTTTCAGACTAGGGGGACAGCTTAGCTCTGCATCCTGCCAGGGCAAACAGTGCCATATGAACGGATGACATAATGTTTCTAACATACCACCAAAACAAAAACTCTCTGCCTAAAAAAAATTCAGCTGAAATGTTCACAAATACAGTGTCATAATAAAAAAAGAAGGTTTTGAAATCCAGAGTTGCACACTCCCGATTAGTCTATCCCAGACGTGGGAGCTACAGTATGAACAAACGGCTAAAAAATGAGGAGGGCAATAAAAACGGTGTGAAAAGGTGACATTCGAATGGATGGAATGCAGGCGATTTTCTCTTTGAAAAAAAAAAAAAAAAAAAACATCCCACACAATCTATCGTCAAAGTGCATTCAATGTCAATTCTAACAGGGCCACGTGACCAAAATAATTGGGTAAAATAGGCCCCCCCTTTTTGCTACACTTTGAATTTTGGTGATGCAGGAGAAGTGGTGGAAGGAAAAGGGGGCAAAAAAAACAACAACAACAACAACACAGGAACTTGATTGTGAGTTTCAACAACATTCATTAATAATAAGGGGAGGGGGTGGCTGCCCTGCCCCTCCCCCGGAAAGCTACACATAAACATTGGTGATGGGAGGGCGACAGTGCAACAGGACACACTGGTATCCATAGGTAACAGGTGTCACGACACATTCCATGTGCACTTACATACAGGCCGAGAGAAGGTTGAGATGAGGGGTTACTGAAGCTCGGAGCTGATGGTAGAAGGGGAGGAGGAGACTGCATGCCTTTATTCCAGCTACAAGATAAAGAAAACTCCCTGTGGTCCAAAAGGGGTGTTTTTAAAAATAGAGATGCTCTCATTGGGCGTTTCTTTACCTTGAGCTTGTGAAAGGCTCAGTCTAAACTCCTCCGCCTCCCTCAAACCCAGGAAACACAACAAAACAAATCAGATAACCTCTGGATTTTGAATTCGAGGGGTAATTCCTGGTAAAAAATTCCGTACAATTTTGGTGTTTTTGCGGCGGCGGTGTGTTGAACATGTACCCATAGTAACCACAAGTAAGAAAAGTGCAAAGTCAATGACAGCCCCTTCAGAGATGGAGCTGATCACCATGTTGTTTACAGTCGAGGGAGGGGGGAGGGGTAAGAGGAGCCTGTCTCCATAAGGGGTTCCTGGTTGGTTGGTTGGTTGGTTTAGCTGCCCCAACAGTTCCATTTCCACAAAGCATCTCCTAGAAAATGGAGTGCCCAGCTGATCCAATGACACGACAGAACAGATGATAAATGGGGGGAGAGGGTAAAAAATATCAAACCTACAAGGTTTCCATCACCTGGACGATAGGTAGGCCACATCCTCTGCTTTTTTTCTTTTTCTTTTTTCTTCTTTCACTATTTCATTTCATATTCTTAGCTTTAAAAAGGCTCGCCCTGGTCTGGTCACGTCATCTGACCAGCCACGGCGTGACCCTGAACAAAAAGTAGGCCGGGCGGGGTGACGGCGTGCCCCTTTTAGCTGGACACAGTCATCATATTGTAGGCTTTGGAGGGACTGGTTCTGCCCAGCACCATCAGTTCCTCCTTGCAGCTGATGTGACTGTCCACCATGGGGCTCATGGGCCCGCTGTTTCCTGAGGGGGAGCCGGCGGCGGCTATTGCCGGCGTTCCTGGGGGGCAGGGCTGCGATTCGTACAGGACGCAGATGGAGCCGTCCTCGCCAATGCGGTAGGACACCTCGAAGGGGTCCACCCACAGTGTGAGCTCGCTGGGCAGCAGCAGGTAGAGTTGCTGGATGGTCAGGCCAATGCGCTGGCCCGCCTGCCCCACCAATGGGTCCATCTTGTGGTTGATGCGAATGCAGCGGTAACCTGAACCCTTGCAGGGCCTGTCTGGGAACCAGTGGTGCTTATATTGCTCTGCAGGGACAGAAGGGAGGGGACAGAGAGGAAGTTTAGCGTGGGAGTGATTACCATCAGGCTGCTTGTAACCACTTTTACAAAAAACACAGATAAAATGGCTAAAAGATAAAATAATGGATAAAATACAGATAAGAGAACAGACAGAGTAGGTAATGACATGAAATGTAAACAAAATCTCATCATATGCACCGATGAAGGCTTGAAGACCAGAGAGATATACGAGCTGACAAATATTATCAGCCTGCTGTGCTATAAACAACCAAAATTGTGTTTTGTGACAGTATTCTGTAGAAGGGTGACAACTGAACTGAGGTCTTGAACAACTACTTGTCTTTCTTACAGCTTTGGTACTTTTGATACTATTAAATATTAGTGTTATATTGAAGTACATATTCTGTTGACAACCTTTACTAAGTGCTGAGGAGCAGAAACACTGTGGACTACAGACGGCTGAACAAAGGTCAGAAAGTAGACAGACAGTAGATAAGCCCACGTGATATAAGAAACATTATGGCTGTCGAAATGGCTTATATAAAGATGAGATCATCATATAAAAATATAAAAACAACAACAATTAGTTGAAAGAAAATTAGTTGCCCAGCTATTTTGATAAATAATCATTAATTTCAGTACTTTTTCAAGCAAAAATGCTAAACATTTACTGGTTTCAACTTCTTGTATTTAAAGATTTGCTTTCTTTGTCATTATGAGAGTAAATGAAAAGTCTTTGGGTTGTGGACTGCTGGCTGAACAAAAGAAACACCTTGAGGACATCACTACAGGCTTTGTGAAACTGTGATGGCTTTTTTTTTTTTTACATTTGAAAGATTTATCAGTTAATCATTAAAGAAATCCTCAGATTAATCAATAATGGAAATAATGGTTAGTGCCAACCCTAACGTCAAAATGGTTTATGTAAATAAGAGAAACTGAAAGGTAGAATGTGTTATAGATACTTGTTTTTTATATTCTAATATTCATTCAGAAAATAAGTCTTAACAGAGTTGAGAAAACAGTTTAGTAAAGACAGTTGTCTTGTAATTATATTACATTAATATCATATTAGTTTTTTCATACTTTTTCTTTTACAATGCAGGTAAAGATATATTTAATCTTCAAACCAGTACTGCCTGTTATTTGACTGTGTACATTTGGGTCGTCTCCAAATGTTAAACAAGAATATGGCTAAACGAGTAGATCTTAATCTCATGTGCTTCTTTTCCTGCCAGAAGGTAACTTTAGTAGCTATAACGTGAGATAAGATCTGACATAAAACAAATCAAAATACATTATAATGCCAAAAGCAGAAGCAAACACTTAATAATCCATTTAATGTTGTGTATCCCTTGTTACTTTTGCAATAACAGACTGTTCCAGTGGATGTTTTACAAAAATATTTAAGATAAAAAAGCACCATAAAGTACTTATTTACTTTAAAGTACAGGGTGTAGCTGTGTGCAGAAGAACAAGAGAGGAAAGAAAAACACCACCACCTGTTACAGGCCTGATAAGCGGCCATAAACAGGCGGCCAGCGGCACCCTGGGCCTACGTGACAAAAAGAGGCCCATTGAATTGCACAATCCCTCCCCTGGCCGTCGTCAGTGTCACAAAGTCTCCCATGACTGGCTGAACAAAAACACCAAAAGTGTCGAAGTCCCGGCCAGCCATCTGGGATGCCGGGCCCCGCCTCTTAAAGGGGACAGGACCCTATTTTTCTTTTTTGTTTTTTTCTCCCTCTCTCGTCTGTGTGGAAGTTTTCTAAGTGCAGTGAAACTGGTGATTCAGAGTGACGCCACTCAAAGAACGCTTCAGGCATGTTAGTGGTTGAGATGATGAGAGGAAAATAAGCCCGTTGACTGTCTGATTTTAGGATGCATGAGGAAGTTAAATATGGCTCATTCTTTCCTGAGAGTTCACTTTTGGACTCCTAACTTTGTCTTTTATATTTCTTTTATTCTTTATTTTTTCTTCCTTGACCTCCCTGCCTTTACTCTGACATGGTTCGTACATATTGAATTCCCATTGATGCTAATTTCATTGTGGCTGGTGAAAAACAGGGTAAGTGAAGTAGGCCAGCATTCAGGCCGTGGCCCGGAGGCCACCTGTATGCATCCACGGGACAATAACACCCCCTTCCCTTCCCTCTCCTCCCCCCTTCTGTGTCTTATCACAGAGGGCTGTATACTGCTGAGCTAATGGAGGGGCTGGCACTCGCCAAAGAACACAAGGGCCAGGATGATCTTTCAGGCACAAAGGCCTCTACCTACAAACCCTGGAGCAGCTGGGGAAGGATCAGCTCAGTGGGGCCTATTCTTAAAAACCAGGGCACATAGGAGGGGGGAGGAGGAAACGGGAAACGGAAAACTAAGCAGACGTGTGCGCTTAACCTAAAGAGTTTAACGAAACTGGGTTGTTTACTCAATGAAGCTGACCTTGAATGCTAGAAAAACTCAGGTATTTTCCACTTGAAGCTGTTCCCTGGAACATGGTGCTGCTGCTCATGAAAAAAGGAACAAATGAAAGCCTCCGAGCTACAATTATTGCAAAACTATCGTGGTTTCAATCTGGTCATCAGTGGGACTAATTTCTCCACTTCCCCTTCGCTCAGCACAAACAAGAGGAGCGAGGCACTCTGCTTTTCAGCACGCAGACACAATAGTGAGTGATTGTGATGTTTCCAAGCACAAAAGAGCTCTGGCTGGCCTAGTTTAGTAGCAGCGAGCCCCACAGGGTACTACCACACACTCACTTTTGTGTCCCCACATTTGCCTCGTGCTCAAAATGAGACATTTTTCTCTTTTAATTAGATGATAATCAGTACTTTTTAGCAGCAGCAGCTCCAAATACTCAAAATATGCTGTGAGTCTTACACATGGCGGATTAAACCTTATAATTTACATCATTTTGATATAATTAATGTTTATGTGAACTAAATGTAGGGTGGGTTAGCTTTGTTTTAGTGGACTTCCCCTTCATTTCCTCTCTGATTATGCTGCTCTGCCTCCCCCGTCTTTAATGTCCTCCTATAGGCGCCCACCAAAACATCCCCTCCCCCACACACAGGCCTCACGGCCAGCCGACTCCATTCAACTCCAACTTTTGTCTGTTTACAAACACCAACGTCGAACTGAGCCCTTGCAGATGTTTTTTTCAGGAAAATCTAGCTCCATGTGTACATCAACCCAAACACACCACCATTTAACATTAGTTATTTTGTTGTGCTAGCAAATTTAGGCCTGTATTTTACTGAAGACCAAACGGTCTGCAAATCAAGACATGCTTTTGCATAAGTGAGCTCCTTATGCAGGCAATGTAGGTCATCTGCTGTTCTATGTGTTGAGTAGACGGAGCGAAGCAGATGTATGGCAGCTTTAGAGCCCTGAGACTGGAATGTGTTTACAGCAGGAAATGGGACACAATCCCTGAGCAGCACTGTTCCCTCTAAAAAAGACTCATAATACTCAGCAATGCTCAAGTTAAGCCTGTAGGTTGAACTGATAAGATTTTTAGGTTTAATTTGCTCAAAAATGTTGAGAAAAATTAGAAAAAAATGACCAGATTTCCACTGACTGCAATTGGTGACTGAGTTGTGTTTGTTCAATTGAAAATAATGGTACATAATGGTAAAATACAGATTCGCCTCTTATCTATAGGCTTAAAATATTTCTGAAAGAAACTCTAGATTCAATTTGATGGGAAATAATAGCGGAAGGCTGACTAGATTCCTTTTAATCATAATTACTGGGTGTTTTGTGCTAAATCAATGGGAGACCAGATTAAAATATAGGCTCATCTTTAATCTATGTCTAAAATATCCCCAAAAATAAGGGCAAATGGGCTCAATTTGCTGGGAAATCATTGAGGAAAAAAGATGATTAGATTTCCATTAACTGATGAGTTAATAGGTTATGTTTGTGCCATTGAAATCAATGAGAGATTTGGCAAAATATAGGCTCACATTCTCCCAAATGCTAGAAATATCCCAAAATGAAAGGCGTATGGTTTCGGTTTACTGGGAAATAAAAAGCGACCAGATTATCATTAGCTGTAATTAGTAACTGTGTTGTGTTTGTCCCATTGAAACTGATGGGAGATAACGGTAAATATATAGGTTCGCCTTTCATTCAAATGTTCAAAGTATCAAAACAGAAGGCTGTATGGTTCAGTTTGATAGGAAACAATTGAGAAAACGTAATTTGATTTCCTCCAATTGCAATTAGAGCGTGTGTTGTGTTTGTGCCATTGAAATCAATTGGAAATAAGGTCAAATATAGTATCATGTTTTACCAGCATGTTCAAAATATGAATCCGTAAATGAATGGCACAAATTTTACCAAGTACCAAGGCCAATAACTCATCACTGAAGCACAAAACTCGCCAGTTACGGTTTCATTGAGTAAAACCTAAAAAAAACCGTTAGCATTCTGGCGCCAATTATCCAAAAATTCGTTCTAGAATGTGACGCGTTTTCATTATTAACCTATTTCGTCCAATGCATTACGTAATTGAGCTCACTGGGGGCTGTTTTGCTCAGTTCTCTGAGAGCTTTATCGACCGAGGCGCACTTCCTTGTTTGAGCCAAGCGTCTCTTTCCACCCCCACAACCCCCCTCTTCTCTCTTCCTCTTACAAACAAAGTAACATTAACCGCCTAATTCGCTTTTTTTGTCAAAAAATATTCAGTTGTATCAAATGAATCGTCGACGAGCGTTCTTAGAACACTCACTGTGTTTGTACGTTGACGTTTTTTTCCCTCTCTGACGTGCGCAAACAGTGGTGCGCGTCGGTATCGCTGATAGTGATAGTTGGGAGAACAAAGAAAGGGTTCTTCTGACTCGTTCTCAAACCAATTAGAAGCCGAATTTGAGCACTTAGCGCTAAAACAAAACATAAACTCAATACGTGAAAGTGTAGTTTATGATTTGAGTGGTGTTTTGTTGGTGTAGGTGGAGATTTTAGTGTTTTTCTTACCTGCCAAAATGTCCTGTAAGCTTTGGCTGAATGTTTGGACCTGTCGATCGTTTACGTGTCCTTTTACCCTCAGAAATCTCGACAGAAATCCGACGGCGGCGTTGATCTCTGGTTTCATCGTTCCTCGGGCACAAAGGGTATGCATTGAGAAAGGCAACGGCGACGGTCCCCGCGCGTTTGTTGTTTTTCTTTACGTGTTTGTCCGACTGTTGGCGCTTGTGTTGTTGCTCTTGGCATTTATTAGTCGAGGTAGAGGGAGGTTTTTTTGTTTTTCAGAGAGAGTCCGTGTGCCAGGACGGTTCAGTGCTGGGAAACAGACGCCTGTTGTTGGTAAATACAGGGGGTTTGAGGGGGGGTCCCTTGGTTGCCACGTTGACCAACCCTCCCTGTCCTCTTTCCTCCTCCAGAGTGAAGCTCCCGGAGTGGGGGAGCGGGTTTTTATAGCGCCCCCCCCTCCCCGCAGACTCGACACAAGCTGCTACAGCAACAACAACAGACCAATCAGGTGGCTGCCTCCGTCTGACGAGCCACATATAGGAGGAGTGCAATGCTCACGTCACCGCTCTGAAAATAAACAGAGGTACACAGCATGAAACCGTGCTGCGTTCACAGGCTGTCGGAGATATGGGGGGTAGGGAAAAAAAGAAAGGAAACAAAAGCAAACGACAACAAAGAAAACTCGCATGAGCTTGGTTGAAGAAGTTGGAGCAGCAACAAGTAATATGATACACTAACACTATCCTACTTCAGCCTATTTTACAAAAATGTTTAGCTTGGGCCTACACAGTTACATTTAGTTTGCACAAATCAAATCTCTTAATGGTTTAGAACATTGAACAT
This sequence comes from Lutjanus campechanus, assembly GCA_027495735.1. NCBI lineage: Eukaryota > Metazoa > Chordata > Actinopteri > Lutjaniformes > Lutjanidae > Lutjanus > Lutjanus campechanus. The sequence goes on from JAJHUR010000107.1 coordinate 29,355, forward strand.
CAAACTTTTTCACATCAAGGACCCCTAAACAAACACATAATGGACCACCTTTTCATTAGATTTTGTCCCATCTCATTGGATTTTTGCTTTTAGGTGTTTTATTGCAGAAATAGTTCGAAATCATGACCAAAATAGTGGTAATAATATTAATAATACATTTTTATTTGTATAGTGCTTTAAAAACTACTCAAAGGCACTTGTCATGGTAAAAAGAAAAAAAATAAGACAAGACAGTGGCGTCCACTGGTTTAGGAACAACAGAACATATCTGATTGTCTGGTTGCATTTCCAGAGTGCAAACTAAACACTGAGAAGCAAAATTTAGTTACTATGCACATCAGAACTGGAATAAAGTCTGAATATATAAGATTTTCTCCAATTTTAACTGCGCATAAATCGAGATGACATTTTTTGTTTTCCACCACCTGTGATTGAACCTAAAGCACTCATCATTGTCCACTTTGCACTTTTATCATTATCTATCTCGTACCCATTGATCTGTTTTAAATGTTAAGTTTTAATGTGAAATTTAATATTATGTCTAGTTTGACTTGCTTTTTCTGTATGAAATGTGCTACAAAAGATAAACTAGCCTTGGTTTGCCTAAAATCTACAATACAGATACAGATAAAAGTAAAGAATTACATCTAAAAAACAGGTTATATAACAGCACCATGCCTCGTTTAAAGAAAAAAAGTCACTTTAAAGAGCCCCCAAGGATATGTTTTGAATTGTATAAATCTATCTTGATTTATTACTCATTTGTAGCCTTCATCCTCTCCATTCACAGCACAGAAAAACATTTCAACAGGTGATCCTGGTGCCCTAGGAGTTTAACACGTTGACTATTTGTTTCATGCCATCCCCCAATTTTTCTCTCCAATTTTATTTCAGCTCTCTACCGTCTCCTACTGTTTCTAATAAACACAAAAAGCCCCCCAAATACACAAAAATAGAGCCGGTGTAATGCTTCAGCAGTCAGAGATATCCACTTCAGAGCCAGTGGGTATAAAATCAAAGTAGACGTCAATAATTCAAAACCTAGAGTGGTCTACCTTTTTGTTGCTCTCCTGTGAAAACCTCTGCATCTATCTCCAAAATTTCAACTGTTCATGAGCCAATAAAGGCAGCTCTGTTTCAGCATTGTTGCAATGTTTTTTCCCCCCAAATAACTCAATGGGGTTTATTAGGCTAAGGAAGTAGAAGACTTTTTTCCCATCAGTTTATTTTAAAAATGCAAATTCATCCAATTTGGAGAGATAGCTTTTACTTTCCCTTTGAAAATATTCCCTGCAGCAATCCTTATTTTTTTTCACAGGTTTCCATGATTAGTATCGAGGGTAACGTAGGTACGTTAAATACTAACTCCAGCTGTCATTTCCAAAGATATGATGATTTATTTAAAAGTAGTACATATTTCAAAACTATATTTTACATGGCAAAAACTCAATTTGGAGCTAAAACTTCTGTTTGTAAACAACATCTGGGGCCCACAGTTTGATAGATTGTTTTTGGTACTGCATGTCCAAAGTCATGATTTTATTGCTGCTTATTTACAGGTCAGGGCAGGCCACAGAGCAGGTGTGTGTATGTGTGTAAGACAAGGGACAGGAAGAGAAAGCAAGGCTGTTTACATTGCCTTGAATCACCTCGGTACCTGGTTCTTTTCTTGCTTTCTTTATCAGTGCGTGTGTGCAGGTGAGATCTGTGGGTGTTTATTCTGTATATTATGAAACAGGAAGCATCTCGCTTCTCGGACTGAAAAAAAAAAAGCACATCATGTCTTTGTGTCTTGTGACCCCCGCTGAACAGCGAGGAGGCGACACGGTGCCAGGAAGCAGTGAAACCTTGCTGTCTTTTCAAGGGCCGGTCCCTACGTGCTCATTAAAATCAGTGGAAAAGTACAGGCTGCTGTGCTTTGTTTGTCGCAGACACAGCCAACGATGACCCGCTGAGTGCTCCAATCACGATGCAATCAGACACAGACCGCGACCACACTGATTGGTTCAACCACTGACCCAAAGGTGTAAAGAAACACATGCAAAATGAAGACGAATGCGTGTACAGACGTGTGACAAAACTCAACAATAACAGTGTAACAGTGGTTTCATCACACTGTGAATATTCTCTGTTATTAACCCGCTGTAACTTATCTGATCACTCAGCCGTCCCGAGAGTGCTGTGAGAGAAAAAACTCTTCAGTAAACTGACATGATGCCGAAGAGTGAGTTTGCCTGTAACTTTACACACTTTACGTTACATTTCCCAGCTGACATGTAACGTTTCCATAACATTCCCAGATGGTTCTTCCCAGGTATCTATTTGGTAACTTTCCAGCAGCTCTCTGCTGCTTTGTGTAACCCTCCCACAATGTTATAAAAATGTTGTGAAAATATTTTAGTTCAACATAACATTCCCAAAACATTCTAATAACCATACACAATGTTTTTTGAGTGTAATTTTGTAACGTCTCCCCTGAGGTTTCCTTCTCGTTGTCTTTTAGGTAACCTTCACACAGTGTTTTAAGAACATTGTGCAAATGTTTTAGTTCAACACAACATTCCCCAAAACATATAACTATCCTTCCCAGAACATAACCATATGATTGTTTTTGTGTAACATAATGCAAGGATTTTCAGGAAACATTCCCAGAACTTTCCTTGAACATTTTGTATGAAATATGGAAAATAACGTACAACTAGAAGTGCAGTTTATGAATGAATTGCTATTAGGTTATTTGGGTTTTTTGGATTAAACCATCCACACAGTAAAATATGTATTTGATGGTATTTCTGAGAAGCAAATATGTCACTTCTATGAAATAAAATCCCAATGGCTTTAATTCTATTAGTTTTAATTTTAATCTACTTATCTTGACTTGGTTTAAATATTTTTTTTTAAGTTTTTCAAAAGTTTCAGTCTAAAGTTTTATTGACTGTTATAGTTCAGGTTTTGTATCATCTTTAATTGATGACTGGAAAATAATAAAAATCTTTCTTTAGGATAGGATTTTCTCAGATTTTGACAGTAGTGACATTTGGTGTTAGTGCACCTGTATACAAAATGAAAAGGCCTCACACTTCCACAAAATCTGGCTCGCTTCCTGGGTCTTGTTAAATAAAGGTCTTGTCACGACCACAGGCAAATCCATACAAGTTCACACATGTGTAAACCCCCTCCTCCCCGCAACACACATTCACAGTCACAGTTTCGCCCACAGTTACGCACCAACTTGCTATTTTATGAAATAGCAGCGAGTTTCGGTGAGTTACAGAAGGCCTGGACATTTCTGTTTTACTGATGTAAACTAACATACATACACCGCCATGTGTTACATTTGCACATGCTGTGGTTTCATACAGCCGATAATTTCATTTTCCACATATCGTTTCTGTTTAGTAACTAGAGGTCTTTCACATGTAAGCTGGGACTTTTCACGTAACTCTGACATTCCTCTTCCAATATTCACAGCAGTGTAGGGAAATGTGTCTTCAAGTAAAGTATCACTGAACCAGAACAGTGTGATGTTCAAGTGAGTCTGCCATATATGATCACTGGAGCAATGGGTAGATTGAGGTTTTAAAGATTCCAGGCATGTTTTTTCTTCATTTTCAACTGCTTGTCTTCTTTCTCTCTCACAAACACTTTGAATCAACTGTTTTCTTTAAAGGGCTGTATAAATAAAGATGAATAGAATTAGAATTTAACATATCAGAAAGGTGCTCTTTTGTTTATTTCATTCTTTTTGTTATTACAAGTTGTTGGCAATAAGAATGAACCTATCATTATTTTTTTCCCCAGCATGCATTAAAATTCCTGGATTTGTTGTCGAGAAATGCAGTCATCAAAAGTCTGCTAATTTTAGCGACAAAGCCACTTACGGACCTTTTCACACCTGAAAGTCTGAACAAAGGTTCACATTTTTGTTACATTGTTTACATCTGATCCAGTTTCACACCCAAACTGATTTCACACTAGAGCCGAACCAAACCACAGTTCAATTTGATCCAGACTGAGACCACTTCTCTCAGTCAGACCAAGGTTCAGCTGTTTTGTCTGGGGGAGGTTTCACACCTGTAATTTTGGCTTGGATCAAACTGAAAAGTCAGAACGTCCTGACCAAATGACACAAGATATGAAAGGGCCCCTGAGTCATCAATGCACAAGACCGTGCAGAAGTTGAACACAATGGAAAAGTTTCAAAACAGCCACACATACTTCTCAAACACTCCTTCAGCAAAATCCACTTCTTTGCAAACGTTGATAATTTTTTTTGCCAAAGTATGATTACAGTAATTGCGCAATTATTTTGATCATTATCCTCACACACAACTCTGTGGAGCTCATTAGTAGCTTGTATTGTTTATAGAAGTTTTAGTGAGGCACCCGAGAACCAATCAGTCCCTTAAATGGCAAATGAAAGAGCCAGGAGTGCATTCACCAGGCTGGTTAATGAGTGACCAAAGGTATTTACTACTGGGCATGTTTTGATCATTTCCCATCATGACAGTTGGTCACGATTGGAAAACATTGCAAATGGCGTGAATTAATGCTAACCGCAATGCCCCACAAACACAAAATGCACCATATTCAGTTAAAATGTTAAGACCAAAATCTGACATGTTTGCATTTATTTTCATCTAACACCGTCTTATGCCATAGAAATGTGTACATTCAAAGAAAACGGCATGTTAAATGTTAAGTTTCAACAAAACACAGCTAAAAAACAGTCAACTGCACCTAAAGCAAGGGAGCCGATTCCTTCAAGCTAGCTAGAGCAACAGCTAGCATTGACTAAAGCCCCCTAAACTGTTATAAACATATCAGTTATGGCTCGATTCCTCACGGATTCCTTAAGTTTTTTATCAATCAAGCTAGCTAGAGTTAGCAACAGCTAGCCTTGACAAAAGCTCCTGAGACATTGGTCTTGCTAAAAAAAAAGTAACTAGCCTCATGTTAGCTTAGCAGAGAAGCAGTAACTCTCACATTGGTTTTTGACTTGAGTGGAATTTGCAGTTTTGGTGTGGGAAGACTGATGTTAAATCACTTATTTAATTCAATTAAGGTGTAAATAAATGCATTATATGAATTTCAAAGAAGCTTTAAAGCCTTGTTTCCCCCCCAACTTCAGTATTTCTGGAGTTAGCCTGCTGCTCCCTGCCTTCTCCACTGAAGGACAAAACAACAAGAGCTAAATTCCCAAAAGACTGATTCTGAGTGAAATATCACTTTAAAAAATCTGTTCAGGTGACACCAGTGTGTGGAGACGATTCACAAACACAACACAGTAGTAGCTGCTGGAGGAAGTCAGCTTCTGTCCCCATTACCCCTGCAGGATTTTCCTCCTGGGAGTGCAGCAGCAGCAGCAGCAGCAGTGGAGCGAGCAGGAGATTTGCAAGCAAGCACGACAGCACACATCTGTATCGCACACACAACTGTGGACAGGCAAATGCCTCATTACTGACAGTGTGTGCGGGGGTGTGTGGTTGAGTTTGGGCTGCAGGGGAGATAAAAGTCAAATAGGATAAAAGAGAAAGAGAAAGAAAGTACTTGCAAAAACAGAGTGAGCTCTGTGACGAGCAATTAGAGCTGGAAAACCCCGAACCTTCCTGCTGCTTTTTGATATATTCAAAGTCAAAGAATTATTGTGGACATAGTGTACCTGAAACACACACAGACTGCAGAAAATGTCCTGTACCACTGGTTGTTTTTAATGTGAGGGCCACCAGCACCGGGTAAAATATGGCCCTGCTTGTTGCCAGACAAGGGTGGGGTATCCTGTCGTTACGTTGGGCCCTCAACCAGACTAATGAATGGAGGCTTTTATCTTGAAACCGCACGTGAACTACAGGAAAGAATGTCAGGTCGGCCAATGAAGAGAGACCTTGGCTGCTCGCTAACGTGGGCAGAGTTTTCCAAACACCGTGGTGAACACACACGGTGTATACATGCTTGGACTTACATGAGGGTACAAAGAGACACCAGCATCTGCGGGTCATACAAAAGCCAAATCAACATAGGCTGTATTCATCCAGACACGAGACAAAACAACGCCCCTGATGTTCCCAGCACACACATAAACACACGCACACATCTGACTAACATTCCCCGAATGTTCAACAGATAATTATCTGTCTCTTTGGGCAGGATCCGGCTTATCATTTGGGTGCAGATTCAGTGTCACTGCTGCTGCCTTTGTACAGTAAAATAATTGGGATTTGTCACTACTTGACCCAGCATGTTTGTATCCACTGTAAAAGAAACTTGAAACCTGATTATACCTTGATTATACAGTGCCGATGGTGCACAATAAGAGAATTTACTCAAGTAAAGTACAGTTTGGAGGTCTTTGTGCTCAACTTGAATATTTCTATTATATTTCTGGTGGAATTTTTCTACTTTTTACTCCACTGCATTTATCTTGAAATAGCAGTTATGATTTTATAAAATGAGATGCACTTTTACAGATTGAACTAAGCAGTATAGTATGCTGTAATTAAAATAAGCTCCACGTTGACCAGCGACAACATATTTATATATATAAATTCCTGATGAGAAATCCATAAAAAAGGGGCATTTATTTGGAAACTTCAAAAACTTCAAAAGTACGATATTTTTACTTATGATATTTAAAGCAACATAAACTTGCTAGACTAGAAGAAATAATTAAAAAAAAATACAAACAAAAAACTGAAATTACAAGAAATAAAATGCATCCTTGTTCAAGTCAATTCACTCTGGGGTTTGATGCTACATCTTATTGGTCTAATATGGTGGCTAATGTTAGCTAAGGTTAGCAAACTTTAGGTAGATGTAGTATAAAAGGCATTACTTAATCAGGACTTAATTATGACTAATGTTAGTTAATATTAGCAAATTTTGGGTAAATATTGTAGTGTAAAGGGCATTACTGAACCAGACCATAACTTCATGATGGCTAATGTTAGCTAAAGTTAGCAAACCTTATGTGGATATTGTGGTAGAATGGTATGGTATAAATGTCATTAGTGAGTCAGGACTTTATGGTTTGACCAGTGGCTCATGGTGGCTAATGTTAGCTCATATAATCAAATAGGTGATATGTTATAGGTAAATAGCATTACCGAGTCAGGACTTTGTGACTATTCTCTACTCACGCTACTGTTACACAACATTTTAGCATTTACCATTATTCCCTCATTGTTGTTTGTGACCACAGTGGCTACAGTTCAGCAAAAGTTAACTAGTCTCACTTTCAGTAATTCCTCGATTTAGCACGTAGCGTAAACCAATGTCACACACCACAGCATTTATAGCTTCAGCTAATTTGCAAAGCCAGTCCCTAGATCGGGCTTTAAAATACATAAAACTCAAGAGAACAATACACAAGAGACAGTCCAGTACAGAACACAAACTCAACAATGAAATTGTACAAAAACTCTGAACTCAATAAGAAAATACAGACAGTCTTTACTTTTGTAAATACTAAACGTAAATGCACAAGTGTTTAAATGCAGGACCTTAACTTACATAGTGGTATTGCTACTTTTACTAAAGCAAAAGATCTGAACACTTTCTTTTTTTACTTTCATAGTACAGTACAAAAGACTACCCATAAGTAATAAACTTAACACCTAACTTTACAACCTTATTATGTCCTCACAGGAACACTGTATTCTTGTTTGTTTGGGGGAGCAAAGGGCAGCTGATTGTCACCAAAGTAAACATTAAAAAAAATCACTCTCACTCAGAACGACTTGTGTGTGGATTGTCACTCCAAGAATGTAAAAATGGCAAACTGAATGGAAATGCAGGTCTCAAATGTGAGTGATGTCACCGTGCTGTGTGAGAGTATGGGTGTGGCTCAGACGGAGTAATCACCTTTCAGAAAAACAAGTTGGACAAACTCTCTGCGCCCTACCCATTTTGATCCTCGGTCACCAGGAAGAGACTCATCTGACAAAACCACAGACTTTCCATGATGTTCTCTGCTGATGTTAATTCAAGCAGGAAGCTGCCCCAGCCTCCTACACCGCTGGACTGCTGCTCTGTGTGCTGTGGCTTGGCCTTGACTTGTTCACAAAAATGGAGCAACGTGCACACTGAATGCCCCGGGAACCCCCCCCCCCAGAACTGCCTTCCTGTAATATAATTTTTCCTACTTCTGATTCGGCTTAACTCCCTCCGTATTTACTTAATTCATTTTGAGGTTTAGGACCAGATGGATCCTCCGAGCAAAGCCGCCCTGAGAATAAGCACTATATGGCTTTTTTCTAGCTATATTCCATTATTCTTTGTCACACTCGTAGCTCTCCAGAACATCTTGAGTTATTCATGTTCTGTGCTTGGCAAGACAAAACACGCAGCATGTACCAGCTTTAAGTTGGGGGGATTAAACTCGGCCGTAGCTGCACATATTGATGTAAAAATTATTCAGTTCCTTTTTCCACTCATACATGAAGCTCTCCATACCAGGTGACTCAGTTCCTTTCAGTATCATGAAGCCAAAGACAACAAGAGAGGAGTCATACACTGAGTATCTTTATACCTCTATAACTGGCTTGCACCATCAAGATGAATTTACTCCAAGAGTAGTTTTAATCAGAGTATGGTAAAACATGAGTAAATTAAAAAAATGAGTAAATCCTGATTTAAAATTAAGCAGAGCCCTGTTGCACAATTAAAAACAAATCTCCATTTAATAAATTCAAGTTTATCAATGTAAACTGAAATTAAATACAATTTAATCAATATGGAGATGCTTGCTTTCCCAAATTAAAATCAATAAGAAAACTCAAATGCTGTCAGGACCTAGTAGGTAAGTATAAAAGAAAGGGGGGAACCATTAACTTGTATGGCTGATCTGCTAGCTAGCTAAAAAGTTAACAAAATGCTATATTGTTTACCAGTTAGTTAAAAAGTTAGTTAACCTAGTTAGCTGATGATGGCTCAGTAGAGAGGCTCTAGTTTCTCCTCCTTTGAGAAAAACTTGTTGGCTCAATTAATGGAGCAATACAGCCAAAAAAAATGGACAACAAAACAAAGTAAAGAAAAAAGAGAGTGTCTGGCAGACTGTTTTAATGGACCAACTACTGAAAAATCTCATGAAACTCAACTGGTTCCAGTCTGTCCCTTTACTTTCTTTAAGGGATTTAATTATTTTGACCAATGCGTCTTAAAAAAGTGGCCATTTTAAAAGTTAAACCACCAAAAGTGTAAGTTTAAATTTACTGGATCACATTTTTAATCGGAGTTTAAAGTTTGGTGCAACATAATTTAAAGTCATGATTTAACTGGGTTTAAAAATGAATCTCCGGCCGTTGAGTTTAACAATATAAACCCCATATCGCATGTGTGTGTGTGTGCCTCTGTGTGCCTATGTGCGTATTTATAGCAGTGACATTTGAGATAGCAGGGGGGGCTTGCCAAGACCGGTCAAGTCCAGTTTTGAAAGATGATTCCCGAATGTTCCCTTCAACACCTTCATGTGTTTGTGAATCACAGGTAAGTTAAATGAACAGCTTAAGCGATGAATTAGGAAATTTCAAACGACATCCTAATTCTCAACCTTTAAATAAAAGCTGCAAAGTGCATGTGTGTGAGCTTCATGGTGTCACGGTTTTCACACATACTGTAATAAGTATCCCAGCAGCAGTTACTGTACGTTCAAACCTCTCCACGCTGCAGCCGTCTGGGCTCCAAACTGCAAGATCATGATGTAAGATACACCTGCTTGGCTGGATATAACTTAATTGCTGATGACCTGCATCACCTTTTAAGGATGTTCAGCTTGTGCCATTGCATAATAATGAAGGCCTTATTTCTTCTCAACCGCCAGACCAAGATCCTGACACTGAACGTGGGGGCCCTTAAAGGAATACTCCACCAAAAATCGATGCATGAAACAGCCTTTGAAACTTGCCTTACCACTTTTTAGCCATGTTAGCTGCATGGCTCCAGGGATTGCAATGCTGCTCTCCTGGTTGATCCACTAATTTGGTCCAAACTGAAGTACCCTAACAACAATCTGTTGTATCTGTCATGGTATTTGCTAAGTTTTATCACAGAAGACCAAGAGGCATCTTCAGTTCTAACTGACTAGAGCTGATGTTTTAATATAATTCTCAATATAACTCATTGATGGTTGATGGTATATGATCTAATGACAACAGTGCAGTTCTGGGGTATCATGAATTGAGCGATTCATCTCTGCGTCGTCTGCCCTGCGCTGCAGATGTGGTAACCGCAGAGTCCGCTGCTGAAAGTTGCTTCAGGTCAGACAGTTCCACTACGAGCGACAGAAAATACTCTCTGACAAACTGTGCAGCTTGTCTTGCACTGATCACCACTGACAGGTCTGACTGACTGTCTGCCAGGATCTGGATCTGACAGACTCTTTTATTTTAGGGGCAGACTTGAGCCGGAGGCATTTACCCTCAGTGGTCGCGTCTAGAAAGATCTTGTGAGAGTGATCATTTTAACCCAAACCATGATCTTTTCACCATGAAAAAACAAAATGTGCAAATCTCTCCAGGGCTCCCTTGCAGACACGACCTCCCGCAGTCCGAGTCTTCGTAACCAGGGCAACCATGACATGGAATTACAGACAACTTGCCTGTGATTTTGATTTAATACTTCTCTGCTATATCTCATGAAACTCTTCTGGTTTTGTTACTCCTTGTGTTATTCCAAAAATGTGAAAATGTCATGTGTGCATTAGAACAAGGTGTGCATGAAAATACGGGCCATACTGACTCAGAAGGGGACAGTACTTTTACTTCTCGATGCCGGGCGATCCTGTTTCATATGGGACAGGTGACAACCCTACATATAAAGGATCGAATGCCTGATTTGAACGTCTTCCAGCCTTTACAAAAGGGCTACACAATATTGTGATTATCACAATTAGTGGGGATGATCGTTTTTGCATCACAATTTGCATCAATTTTGATGTTTTTGTCCAAGTCTATGTTTTTTTGGGGGGGATATCCTGCAAAGTTTGTCTGTAATACTCAAAGACAGACTTTTGGTGGAGCATTCCCTTAAGATTGAAGATTTCCATTTTTTTCCTGGCAGGATGTGGTGGTGTTTTTTAGCACCACAATCTGTGACTTCTTCAGTCTTCTGCCTAATTACTTCACCCTTTAAACACACGCAGCCTCATTTAAAAGTTGTATAATTTCCGTAAATTTTGTATGTTGTGTGTGAATCGGTGCAGAGACGGAGAAAACATGCTGACATGGCTGGTGTGTATGTGGCATAGTGCATGTGGCACGTTGCAGGTCTCGTGCAGTGACTTACTGACTTTCCCTGGTGGAATGGCAAAGTTTCAACGCTGCACGGCTGAGTCACACACACTCACTCACTCACACACACACACACACACACACACACACACACACACACAGACAGCCTGCGCAGCCACATAGCACCGTGTCTGACTGCAGCACGTTTGTGTGAGATATAAATATGTAACATTGTGATGAATATTACATACATGTTCTTCTCACTTTATCTGGGACAGAGTCTTCACACATAGCGGATGTAACTCTGCTGTGTGTGGAATTAGACTGTGGCACCCTGGGTGCTGCAGCTCAGCCCAGATTAATGCTATATTACATTATGGCCCGAGTGAATATTTAATTCTGATTGTTTGAGCGGAAGCTGAGATTGTTATTTTGTTTTGCTGAAACGGACACTCGCAGACAAAGTATTTAACTGTCATTCAATAGTGAAACTTTGAGCATCCAGTATTCAAGCATATTACTCAGGTACATGATCTAGTGTGAACAGTGATTATTAAACTTTATTGATCCTGGCGTGTAGGTGATGTATAAAGCAATACGTATGTGATAAAAACACTTAAACATCGATTTTGACTTCATGGGAACTTTGAGTGAGAGCAGAAAAGCAAAATCAACTTAATTCATGTTGCTATGTTCCTTTTTCTCTCCCTTGTGTACTCAGGAAGCTTATCTTTCGGCCGTATGACTACAAACAGCATTAGAAAGTGTATGATAACCTTATCATTCAGGTAGATAAGAAGGAACTGACATAGACACACACACACACACACACACACACACAGGATTTATCTGTGTTTCAACTTGAAGGAAACATTGCCACCCTGGATCCACCCTCTCTCACAGCTAAAAATGAGAGAGACAGACACAGAGAAAGAGAGAAAGCAGGAGTGTACATGTGTCAGCGAGAGTCAATGACTGTGCTACCTAAAGCCGTCAACATGACTCACGCTTTAAACAGCCTCAAACAGCTTGGGATCAAATCCAGTCTGGGCCCACGCAAGCTGTCATTTCGCTGCGAGCTGCTATTCATGACACAAGCTATAGTTTCACAGGGTACGACCAAAAGTGTAGACAAGCTAAACCCAAAGTGTACGGCTCTATCTTCTTCAGATCTGCGCAGAGATACGGGCGCAGCAGAGAGGCTCCAAACATGACATAGGGGCTGTCGTGAGCAGACGCTAAGATACCTTGTTGTGTCTCACGGGTTTGTTGGATTTTCCATGCTGTATCTGTGCTGCTTCCGTCACGGAGGTCAAGTTTGTCCGTAAGACAGAGGCGCTCATACACTTGTAGACGGTATCAGTCATGCATGCAGGCCACTTGTATGTTTCCCATGACAATATTGACCACTGTGAGGCCGGGCTGCAACAAGGATTAATTGTTAAACCTGATTAAATTTACACCAGAACCTTAAACTCCAATTTGAAACGTGAGATTTACCTTTTAAAATGCCTTTTTGAGATGGATCGAGCAAAATAGAATTTCTCATAGAAAGTTAAGGGACAAACTCAGCCCAAATGAGTTTTATGATTTCTCTCTTCTTTCTTTCACTCCAGTCGATCCGTTAAAACAGTCTGCAAATTGTTGCAGGGCACTTTTTTTCTTACTGTGCTGTTGGTGATTTTCAGTCTACTATTATTTGGCCGTATTGCTCCATTAATGCAGTCTACAAGTTTTTTTTCTCAAAGGAGGAGAAATTAGAGCTTCTTTGCTGAGCCATCATGAGTAGGCTAATTAGGCTAGCTAGCAAACTATATAAGGTTTAACTGATTTTTTTGGCTTGCTAGCAAGCAATGTAATGTTTTGTTAGCTCTTTGGCTACTTAGCAAACAATATAACATCTTGTTACCTTTTAGCAACAATAACATTGTGTAAACTAGTTAGCAAACAACGTAACATCCTGTTAATTTTTTAGCAAGCTAGCAAACAATGGAATGTTTTATTAAGCAATACAGCACAATCAAAAGTGTTTTTTTAATTCGTTTTTTTTTTCTTACACTATTTAACACTCACCTACATTACAGATGCTACTGATTTACATCTCATGAATTTGTTCTGCAAATAACTTTTATTTAATAAACTGCGTCATTTTTGACCTCCAGCCCTCTACGACAAGTTGGAAAAAAGGGAGAACATCTTTCACAACATTACTTACATTACTTTGTTGAACAATTACTGGGTTAATGAGCTCTGCAGTGAACCAAACTGTGTGAAATTAAACCTGATTATCTTGCTAAAAAATGATGTTTACCAGCAGAAAAAAATGTTTAGTCTCAAATAAGAATTGGTATTGAAATAAGTCAGGAAGGAGAGAATTAAATCCATCCAGTGTGTGATCTGGGGGAAGTTGAATAGAGAAACATTGTTTTCAAGCATCCTGTGTTGGAAATTTTGCCCATAACAAAGGCCACAAGCTGCTGGACCTGAATGACTCACAATGACAATGAAAAAGGGACTTTTGAATTAGCACCTTATTCAGTGAATGCATGAGAAAGAAAGGAAGACAACCTTGTATGAGTAAGGAGTGGACGATAAATTATGACTTTCTATTTTTTATAACTTGGACTTATTTATGACCATCACAGAAGCTGTAACCTGTACTGTAACTGGAAACATTTCTATTTAGGTGTCTCATAATCCCAAGAGGGATGGGATCCCTGTGTACAGTTAGTGTCAGAATATCATTAAACCTGCATATGTTTGGTTTAGATGTAACCTTTTGACCCTTCTGTAGGCTAATAAGCCAGTCACAACATACCAGTAACCACTTTGAATACTGATGAGTAAAAACCGGTGAATACCAGTCATTGATCGCGGTATTCCCCCCATGCCTCCGCCAGCTAGCTGAGACAAACATTAACTTGGATCAAGGAAGTGAAAGCACAGACGTCAGCATGGACGCATGATAAGAGGGAGATAGCTGTATGTGATTTGGTATTTGGATTTAACAGGGACTCTGAAGTTGCGGCTGCAAACATCAGCATGTTTAGCCGAAGCACAGTTGTAGTGTGGAGGGTACAGTATATTCATGCAGAGAAAGATGTGTCCACGGCGGTTTGTCACAGCTTTGGCTCTTGTAAGGAAAAAAACTACCAGAACTGACTGCAACTGTATCTGTCACCCATCCTGTTTTAACCATTTAATCGCTCCTTACACTCACACTTAAAGGATAACTGCAGGGATTTTACTATATTTTTCTTACTGTCAATAAGTCCTATGAAAAGACCCAAACCAACAATGAATTAATTCTCAAAACTAACACTGTTTGTGTACTTAAAGCCTCATATAGTTTACTACTCTGTCTAATAGATCTTAATTGTTATCGGTCAAAAAACAACCATAACGACAAAATTAAAATCACATCACTGGGTTACATTACCATGAACATGGCCAATGTAGGTTATTTTGAGTGAGTCCCGCATCAACTGTCCTTCTGCTCTAAGTACACCAAATGTGTTATTAATCCGCGGCTGTGAATAGTTCCCAACAAACATACAGTTTATTCCTGTTTGTGCAATGTTTTCTAAAAACTAAAGTACCCAGTTGATTTTGGTCAGTGCAAAGCATTTTTAAAAAAATAATAAATATTACCTCTAGCATCTTCATGAAACAAAAGAATCACTGAGAGGCCGAGGTAGAGCTTGGTTGTTCTTTGTCTGACAAACTTTCCTGAGATCCAAAACAATGTGTTTAACTTTTTATTAACTGAAGAAAAGATCGACTTACTTTAAAGTGCACAAACTCATAATCAGATTTGACAAAAAATATGGCAACCCAGAATGTTAAGTCCCTATTCTTATTGTATTATAGGTTGTTTACTTGTATTACTTATATACAGTATAATTTATTTCATTAATCTATTGCTATATTGCTATTTACATAATTATTGTTGATTGTCTTTTAAGCTTATTGAAACTGAAAAATTGAATGTCCCTGCCCATTTCCATGTGACTCACTATGATCCCAATCACCAGGGTGACATAATAAATGATAATATCATAAACACTAACAAATAATACCACAATAAAATACGATATGTGATATGTATGGACCAATGAACTTTGGCTGAGTGCCATAGATAGGATACAGTGGTCAGAAAGTATTGAGAGTTGTTTGTTTTGGTCTTTTCATTGTGCATCTTTATCATTTAATCTAAAAATAATGAAAATAACAACCAATCAAGCTGACTGATCTTTACTACTACCAAATATGGAGGTTCTCTGCCACGTAAAACTATACCCCTCTGTCTTATTTTGGTGACAAACATCTCACATCATACATTACCGTATGAAAGTCAGGGTTATTTCTGGTTGAGTCAGTATCAGGAGACATGCCAGGACATGTAGAGGACCAATGGTTAGTCTGAGTGACGGCTGTGGTTTGAGTGGGAGGTGGGTGGTGAATAAGAATAAAGACAATCAGCTCAAGTTTCACTTTCATCATCTGTGTGTGTGACCACAGTGTGATCTGATAGTCTAATAGGTGAGATTAAAAAAAATAAAATATGTCTTGATACATATTGTTCTATTCTTCATTTCTAAAATGACACACATTCTGTACTCAAATAGAAGTACAGAGACTTGTGTAAAAAATAAGACTCTGGTAAAAGTATAAGTATTGATAAAACATGTTTACTGCAGTAAAAGTGAAAAGTACAGACTCTGAAATGTACTCAAAGTATAAAGATAAAAAGTCATCCACTAAATGACATTTCTACTAGCTGTTTCTTTGCATTCTCTTTCATCTTGATACGTCTTTTACACTGTCTTTCATCGTTTCATTGTAATGTCTTTTAAGTCGTTTTTCTTCTTGTTACATCTTGTATGTTTTTCACATTATTTTTCGTCTTCTTATGTCTTTTACAGTGTTTTACTTGTTTTGTTTTCCAGTTGTTCTTCCATATCTTTTTTGTATTTTATGTTGTTTTGGTTCTTTGTTCGTTCCTTTAATGTCTTTTTTCCATTTACATAATTTTTCGTCTTGTTATGACTTTTATGTTGTTTTTTGTCTTTTATGTCATTTTATTCTTGTTACAGCTTTTGCATAATTTTTCGTCTGGTTGCACTGATGGACAGAGTGAGGAATAATCTTTTCTATGTGTCATTGCCCCATCCATTTAGGCTGAAGTACTGTAGGTCTGGATGTTGGGAAGGCAGCACACAATGATGCAAAATAAAAATAATCATAGCTAGCTAGATAGATAGATGTTGTTACCTCCCACCTGTGGCATCTGTGTGTAAATAAGTGTCACTGAACTTCAGCCCGAGCTCACGCTGAGCTCTGGCTGGTTCACAGGATGGTATGTTGCTGAGTTATGTCAGGACATGTTCAGCTGAATCTGGGACTTGGCACAACAGGGTCTCTGAGGTGTGTTTATGTGTGTGTGTGTGTGTGTGTGTGTGTGTGTGTGTGTGTGTGTGGGGGGGGGGGGGGTGGGGGGTTGGGGGGT
>JAJHUR010000108.1:0-12049 GCA_027495735.1 Lutjanus campechanus
ATATTGACACATTTCATTTCGATGATGCTCATAAAAGGTACATTATCTTACCAGATACTTGTTTCAGCCGAGTACTTGCTCAACCCTAGTTGATATAAACACGTTTTCCACACAAACACAGTTCACATGGCACGAACACAAGACAGCTAAAAATGATGCGGTACATGATCGACACCACAATGCAGACACTGCAACTACACACACATACTTCAAAGCAAGGACTTCAAAAAGACAACACTAAGTCCACAATGACCTGACAATGAACAGAGCAAGTATTAACCGAAGATTTCTTCAATTTGATTTGGCCGTAGTAATAATAGGTGATATTTATGTTTTGACTATGACCACAACTGTAAAAACTGCCGTCATAACATGGCGGGAAAAAAGACACCTGGAGGGTTAGAGAATGAAGGTGTTATTGAAGGGACATATAAAGGTTACAGACAGGGGTGCTATGGGTGCATGCCAATGAGAAACCAGAGCCACCATCACAGTGAGCACCACTATAGTGGGAACACGAGAGATAGAGAGGCTGGGAGATAAAGATGGAGAGAGTGAGCTTGAAATGGAGCCACACACTTCATTACAACAACCTATGAATGCCACACAAAGAAAGAAAAAGACATTCATACCTAATGTTAGCTGTGCAATTCCTAAAAAAAAAAGGCAAAAGGAATTGGAAAAAATTGAATATTTACGAGACCCGTCCAACAGGAAGTAATATTTAGATAACATCATCATAGTCGATTGCTTCCTACGTAATAATAATAATTGTAATCTTAATTGCTCTACCTTCATCCTCAGACACATCGAGTATCTCATCCACTGTTTCTGGGAAACTCATGCGATGTTTTTCTGTGGTCGTCTGCAGGGCACAGAGAGAAGAAGAGATTAGAGGAGTGTAACTTTAATACTTTAATATTTCCATGTGATTATCATGGCCACATAATGCCAGCACTGTGTCCAGAGGGCATAGCAGCATTTCTAAACTTCTCACCATGGAAACTGTCTCCTCAGTGACAAGTTTTAGGACATCAATCACAGAGATGTAGCCCAACCTTTTAGCGATGGCCAGAGCTGAAGTACCATTCTATCAGACAGAGAGGAACAGACTGGATCAGATATCAACAAACCAAACTTTATGGATGATTTTGAGGGAGACGAGGTGTGTTCATGCTCACTGTTGTTGTCTCGTTGGGCTGAGCTCCGTGCTTCAACAACAGAGTAACAATGTCTGTGTGTCCCTGCTGGGCCGCCTGGTGCAGAGGAGTATAACCAAGCTGAAAGACAAAGAATATATTCTTACTCATGAAATGTATAAATGAAATACCATCTTTTCTCTGAATTGTCTGGCACAGCTGGTTACAAACAACTTATCAGTTTATCTTCTTAAAATGCATCCAAGTCCCTTTACATTTAACATTTGGCCGAGGCACATCACAAGCCAATTGCATAAAAATAATACTAAGTATTTTGTCAAGTCTCTGATTTTAAAAGTATACATTACTCTGTGATCTACTTCACTACTTTTGAAATCCTAATTCACTAGTGAGTAGGCCTACCATTACCAAACTTTCATCTGCATTTTTGTATCCAGTAAGGATATCTGATCACAAACAGGCCAATAAAAATCATGATGAAAAAACCCACTTAGTAGTTTTTGAGAAGAATACTTACTTAAATTTTTTTTAACATTTGTAATTTTACTTGTAGTTGAGTAATATTTCAGTACTCAAGGACAGATATCTACCACTGGATGTAGCCTAAATCTAACCTTTTCAGAAAAAGCAACTGTATTTCTAACTAAACACATTTGTGCATAGGAATAAAATAATAAATACAGATATGAATAAACATTTACCAGTTTTAATCTTAACCAGTTATTGGTGCAATGAACAGCAAATCAAATCATGTTTCAAACAGAGTTACTCCTTAACTCTACAGGAAACACTGCAGCTCAGACTCAGAAATGACATACGAGACAGCTACAACGCCGTCATTCCTGTGCTTTTAACTATGTAATGTTGTGTGATTATATTTCCTGATGAATGAGACGGAGGCAGTATCACTTAACTTTGCTGTAGTTTTATGTAAAACCAGCAGGAGGCACTCACCCTTGTTTTGCTGTTGACGTTGGCCTGTTGCTGCAGCAGGAACTTCACCATCTTGATGTTGCCATAGTGACACGCTACATGGAGAGGGGTGTAACCCATCTGACAGCGAGAGAAAAATAGTAAAAAGTCTTAATCACAAAATCATTTCACGACTTGAGTGTCTTAATGACCTTTTAATTTGAATACTTCATGTAGATTTGGGTCTGAATGGTTCATGAATATTACATAAACTAATGGTTCAAATCCACACAGTAGAATCATTTTGAGAACAGAGCAGAGATAAAAAACTGCATTTAGGCTGCAATTCAGGAAGAGAGGATGAACTTATTTCTTGTGTATTTGATAGGAACAGTAACAATAACACTGATAATAACAAGAGTCTCACAACATGTTCTACCGTGCTGGTAAAGCCTGGCTGTGTCAAATTAGCGTTAATTCAGCTGTTCATTCTGGAGGCTTTGGTTTGTGGTGCTGCTGTATTATATAATTCTACACATCTGTATTAATCTGATAAATCTCCACGTCAAGGAACTGCCGTGGAGCTACTCTAAGCTCAAAAAGTCAAAGCAGTCTCAACACCTCAAGGGGCGGCCATGTATTAACAGGAACATAACCCTCTGCTTTGAGATCATCAGACTATTTGTGCTATATCACACAGACACCATCTATTCTGGCTTAAAGTGGACGGCTCAAGTAGTTTCTACACTGATAAGTCTTTGATAACGTCAAACGCTGCCACTATATCGGACCCGTCAACAGCGTTGTGCACTTCACACTTAGAAAGAGCTAGCTCAAAGTTCACATGAACCAGTTCACGTTCATTGTTCATAATTAAGAATTTTGAACTAAATTCACAGTCCCAAAAATGAACTTCTTCACATTAATTTCTTCCAATTTTTAAAAATTAATTTAGATATTTTAGATAGAAGTCAAAATTCTGACTTTCCAGTTCAAATTGAAAGCACCATAATGCATGAGAACTGCAAGGAAATGAAGAGGGAGATGCAACAGAGGAGACGAGCGAATATGATGCAGATCTGTCTGCCCTCTCTGAACAGATCAAAATGAAAAAAAAAATCAAAGTAAACTTCAAAGACATTTTTCCCAAAGATGGCCTCTGTTATTTTAGGTAGTTCTTGTCATGCTGCTGAATGTTCAAGTGTTTAAAAGTTTGGTTTTAAAGGATCAGTGTGCAGGATTTAGCAGCATCTAACCAGGATTTTGCTGATTGCAAACACCTTGCATGACTCTCCTCTTCCAACGGTGCAGGAAAACTTAAAGTGGCTGAAAAACTTGCGAAAAATGCGACAGACTGCATCTAGAGCCAGTATTTGGTTTGTCCACTCTTGGTAGAAATATGATAGCTCATAATCATAGCTCATAATGGCAGCCTCCATGAGAACCTGCATCATCTGTAGATGTAAATGGCTCATTCTAAAGTAATTAAAACTCAACATTTATTATTCTTAGGTGATTATACACAGATTTGTGAATATTACATTCTATTTCTGACATATTCTGCTGATAAGTTCCTGTAAATCTTACACATTGGACCCTGAGTTAGTTATTTGATGCTATAAAAATAGGGTTTCACATCATGATTGACAGCTGGTTGAGTCAGCTGGTTGTATGAGTGTACGGCTCGTACAACGTGCATGCATGCAGTGCGAGTACAGCTCAAATGCTGATCACTAATGTGCAGACTCTAACTCAAAATTATGTCACCAGCGTAAGATAGCAGCGCTCATATCTGGGGTATTTGGCATCATTTTTGTACAGTGGGAGGAAGTAAAGACACGTTGCCCATCTTTATTTACAGTCTATGGTTCAAACCGTTGTTTTTCTGTGTCTCTAGGATTGTCATGAAGAGGTCTTACCCGCGTTGCAGCGTAGACTGAAGCACCTTGTTTCACCAGGATATCTGCAATGCCAACATGTCCTTCCTGTGCCACCAGGTGCAGCGGGGTTAATCCACTCTGAGGGCAAAGAGATTCAGAAGAGTCAAATACCTCAAACACAGAACAAATCAAGTATTTTTAGTTTAAATAGACTAAATCATCCTTTAATTGTGAATATTTTTCTTGCCTTGTTTCCGAGGTTGACGTTGGCCTGTTTAGAGATGAGCAGGGAGACCATGTCGGGCCTTCCTTCCTGTGAGGCCAGGTGGAGAGGTGTGACTCCCTGCAGTGACTCAGCATTGGCTGAAGCTCCGTACTGCAGCAGGCTGTTAGCCACCTCCACCTGGTTCTGCTTGGATGCTATGTGGAGGGCGGTGTAGCCATTCTGGAGCACAGACAAGAGGTGTGGTGAGAAAAAATATGTGACTATGATTAATACTGGGTCATTTAGCATGAATTAATTGTGTATCTTTTTTTTATTTACCCTGGCTGCACTGTGTGGTGACCCTCCCTTGCTGACAAGCAAATTAACAACATCCAGGTTGTTGTGATGTACAGCAACGTGCAGTGGAGTCAGACCGTTCTGCAGAAACAGAATCAAGACTTCATCAGACTTCTGTCAATCAAGCAAAGTTTTATTCATCTTTTGACTCCATCTTTATGTTTTTCTTACCTTTCCAGCTGCGTTAGGGTTGGCTCCTCTCTCTAGCAACAGCTCTGCTACATCCACCTTCCCGTACTTTGAGGCCACATGGAGCGGAGTGAAGCCTTTCTGCAGAAGCACCAACAGAGAAGTGGTTAGAGAACAAAGCTATTTGGACTGACAGCTTCAAGACAGACAGCAGAAAGCAGCAACGGTTAAGCAGGCTTTACCTTGGTCATCTTGGTCTGCTGAGCCTCCATGTCCAGCAGGATGCGTACAGTTTGTACGTGACCTTCCCTGGCAGCGATGTGTAGGGGTGTGTGGCCTGCTGTGGTGGTGGAGTTGGGGTTGGCTTTGTGGTCCAGCAGCAGCTTCACCAGCTCTTTATGGCCCATCCGGGCAGCACAATGCAGCGGGGTTTGGTCATCCTGGCAGGGAGTGGAGAGCAATTATGACATGTAGGGATGCCGCAACGGTTGTTATAGCAGCTGTGTAGTAGTATTGTCTGTCTGACTGCTTTGTAGTGTATTGGGATGTCCCGCTGAGGGACTGCACAGCGCCTGAGCAACCACATGCGCCGCTCCTGGCCATTCAACAAGGTGGGAAACAGTACTACACTACACAGATGCATGCATGTGTTTTACCACAGTTGTGTAGTACTACTTTACCTTCAGTGCTTTCTGCAGAGAATTTGTGAAAGCACTGGGCATACAGCTAGATAAATGAGGCTTGTATTGTACTGCACAAGTTTTGTGAGAGATTTTAAATGGATGTTTTTCTGTTTCAGAAATAAGGGATTCACCAACTTCAGCTGATCTGTTTTGGATTCATTCTACATCCACATGGTGGAAAAAAAAATTCAAAGCAACATGGGGGAGTAATTGACATACAAATCATCTTGGGGATGAAGTGCTCCTTTGGTTAGTTACCATGTGACAATGACACCAACTCAGTTGAGAACTGGGTCAAGTTTTGTGTATCATCCATCAGTTTTTGCAATCCATGACGAGGAAATTAATCTAATATTTACACTGAATATCATCCAATAATCACTGGCATCCCTGAATGAAATTTCCTCTAAGATCATAGTGAGGCTGTTGTGTGTAGGTGGGAAATTAGTACAAAGCTCTGTTTGCCTTGACTGCCAAGAATTATTTATTGAACTTTCTAAATTAACACTTAAATGTATCATATAAAGATGCTTTCAGGGTATTTAATCTATGTGAGAGTGAAAGTGGAGCACATTACACCAGTCTTTAAATCATTGCACTGGCTTCCTGTGTGTCAAAGGATAGAATTTAAAATCCTATTACTTGTCAACGAAGCACTAAATGGGCCTAAATACATCTCTGATTTACAAAACCAAGGAAGGTGAAGCTGCTTTTACAGTGTAGCTTCAATGCTCCTGAACTGTGTAACGAGCTTCCTGAAAACCTGAGATCTGCTAAAACTATAAGCTCATTTAAATCAGAGCATGGTGTCTACTGGGTCTTAAAAAGTCCCAAATCTAAAAATCTGACTGTTAGGCCTTAAAATATTAAAATGTCTTAAATATGAATCTTACTTTTATTAAGTTTTCCAAGGATTTTCCAGTCTCGCTTTTAAATGTGTTTTTCAGAAAGCAAACTGCGCACCAAAATCCGGCCCCAGCACGACCCACTACAAGGAGTGGATGCATTGTGTGTGAAATCTGTACCTTGGCCTTGGCATCCACCGGTGCTGCGTTCTGCAGTAAAAACTCGGCCACCTCATAGTGTCCTGCCCGTGATGCCATATGGAGAGGAGTCTCCACTTTCTGCTCGTACACAGAGAGACAAACCACACACTCAGATTCATCACTGTGACAAAAACAACCTCACCAGTCCAGAGGTGAACTGGTTATCTGTGCTAGACTGGAGATTTCAGGAGGAAACTCACCACATTGGAGGCGCTGGGGGAGGCTCCTTTCTGCAGCAGGATCTTCACAATGTTGAGATGACCCATAAATGAGGCCACATGCAGCGGAGTCAGGCCAGACTGTTCAGAAGAGGAGAAGAATATTAGAGATATATTCAGTACAATGAAGAGCTGTGGTTATGAGCCCTTTTTCCTGTTCCCTCACCTCAGTGACAGCCTCTAATGATGCAGAGTGTTTCAGCAGGAGGTCCATCACACGCATGTGGTTCTTTTTACAGGCAATATGTAAAGGAGTGAAGCCGTTCTGTAAAAAATAAAGGGATAATTAGCATCAATACAAACATTAAAATCATCTTCTGAACTGATGAACTGAGTGTGTGTGATAGTGTTAGCGAGTGTGTCACTGACCAGCGCCCGAGAGTTGGGTTTGGCCCCTTTGTCCAGCAGTACTTTGGCCATGCGGTGGTGGCCGCAGTGTGCGGCCACATGCAGAGGGGTGAGGTGGTCGAGTGTGATGTCATCGATCTCAGCGTTGTACTGCAGGAGCTGTTTGACGCAGTCCATGTGGTCCCCCTGTGCTGCCATGTGGATTGGAGACAGGCCATTCTGCAAAAACAAGACAATGTGTTGATGCTCTCATCCCTGGAAAAACAAGAAGCAACTTGTCTTGTTTTGTGAAAACAAACAATGAGAGAAAGAAGCAGCAAGAGAGGAATTCATAGTCGTGTTTGCTGATGGATCATAACATTTAACTTTTATTTACCTAAAACAAGCCACTGATTCAATTCATTCACAAACCAAATGGTGTTCAGTTCATTTTCATTTTCATGACAGTAATCTTGCTAAAACACAATATACTTTATGTTTAAAGTTCATGGAGAAATAAAACAATAATGCTTTTAGTCCTATTTAGAACATGTGGTAGCAGTGCACTTCAGCCTCTTGTGACAAAAACAGCTAATTTAAAACAACAAACACTTTAAAAAATTATACTGACACTATACTGACCTTGGTCTTTGCCTGGATGGGAGCTCCATGGTCCAGCAGGATCTCTATAATCCTGACGTGACCATTTCTGGCTGCACAGTGCAGAGGAGTCAGCTCATCCTGGAGAGAGGGATGATTGTTACTGATTTAGTTAATGATGCATCAAATAAGAAACAGTGAGGGAATCAAAGATTTAGTCAAACGGGAAGGAAATATGTCTGCTGCACCTTGGTCTTGGCATCAATCTGAGCTCCTCTGTCTAGCAGGAGCCGGACCATGATCACGTTCCCCCGTCTGGATGCAATGTGCAGGGGAGTGATACCATTCTGCAGAGAAACAGATGCACTTAGACAGGAGCACGCACAAGGGTAACAGACATAAAGGATGGGGATTAAAGGGATAGTTTGGAGACATACAGACAATCTGCTTCTCACGTGCACTACATGTGTGAAAGGGCACATTCGGATGATGTCCTGACCTGATTCTCAGGGTATAGTTAGGATGCATAGGTGCATATTATGTGAAAACAGCTCTACAGGAGATGCTGGTCTGCATGCCCACAGTTTTGAGGAGCAGAGAGGAGTACCAGCAAGAAAGCTAAGCAATGAAATGCCGTAGATGGGGTCAGCAACAAAACATATTTTAGCTGCTTAAAAAAGGTCCACAGAAAGACATCAATATTAGTTAAGTGTACACTACATTTAGAATATTTTTACCACTTAATAGGCCATCAGACTGCCTTTTCTGGTAGGAAACTATCCTTATACGAGCCAAACCAAATCAGTATTTTCAACTTAAAGACCACAAGAGCTGCTGGTCTAATGCTAATGAGTGACTTTGGTGAATTCGACCTGTCCTTCGAGCTTCCATGCTGGTACTCCTCTCTTCTTCTCCAAACTGCGTCCAATCCAGACCATCATCTACTTTAGGTAATACACTGACTATGGACAAGAACCTCATACGACATCACATCATTGAAACGATGCCTTTATCCTCCCAATGACATTATTTCATCCCTACCTTTGGGGTGAAGTTGACATTGGCTCCTCTGTTGAGCAGCAGCTGAGCTACGTTCAAGTTTTCATAGTGTGCAGCAATGTGGAGGGGAGTGAATCCAGTCTGCAGGGACACATCAGGGTGAGAACATGTCACTCTCATTAACTTTACCTTTTAGAAAACAAGGACTCCAGACATCTGCAGCTATCATAAATGCACATTTACCTTGCTGAGTACATCAGGATTGGGGTCATTCTGCAGAAGCACTGCGGCTGTGCGTGTATCGTCGTTGCGTGCTGCTATGTGCAGTGCGGGGAGGCGGACCTTTCCCTTGGTGCCGTAGTTGATGAGCAGGGCAACGACATTCTCATGTCCCTGCTGAAGAGCGACGGCGAGAGGAGTAAATCCATCCTGCAGCACACAGGAGAGAGTTAGAAGACTCAGAACTTGACATGTGGAGAGGAAATGAGAGAGATGTGAGGAAAGAGGCTCATGAGAATGAAACAGAATGGAAACACAGCGAGTCTGGATCAGCAGGGATGGGATTGAGGAATTTGGGAAGATTCGTCTTTGCAAACTTCTCTCATTTCTTCAGTACCTCGGTTGGAATGCTCTGATTGGCTCCGTTCTCCAGAAGAAACTTCACAACCTCTAGATGGTTTTCTTGTGCAGCCATGTAGAGTGGAGTGAAACCCTTCTGTCTCAGGAAGACGCACACACGCACACACACACGGCAGCAGAGGAGACACAAGCAACAGAGAGATAGGAAGACAGTCACAGATGCACGCACGAGGATGTACACAGAGAGGAAACAGTAACACACAGAAATATAGGAACAGAGACACATGTTAACAGATGGAACTGCAATAGATACTACAGTGGTTTCACACAGTAAAGTTCACGTAGCGTGTCCTTTAATCACCGCAGCGAGAGCAGCGCTGAATCTCACCTGGGACTGAGCGTTGACATTGGCCCCATAGTTGACCAGCTCTGTGACCACCTGCTCCTGCCCTGCCAGGGCTGCAATGTGCAGGGCCGTGTTCCCTTTCTGTTTAAACACAGATACATGAGACCACACAGTCACAATGAGCACTGCATGTGATTTTTGGACATGTTAGGTCTCATGTCTTTGGCATCATTTCAGATGTAAAAAACGGGGTAGGGTATCATTTGAAAATTGTTAACAGTAGTGCTGATGTTAGTTTACATTCTGATTTAAATCTGGAACTATCTAAGAGTAAATGAAGCATTGCTAGTTTATGCAGGACACGGACGTCTTACGCCCCACTTGTAATCAGCTGACAGCCCACTGATTGAATAATCATTTCTAATCAGTCACGCACCAATCAGAGCCCATTCTCACATTAAGGCTGCATTTCCTCACTGATGCCTGTAACACTCACTGCAGCAGCAGGCAAAGCATCGTCTCCACCACCCCTTACCTCCACCTTTCTAGTTCTGGTTCAAAGTCCTGACATGGCTCAAAGGTTAAAGGTTGAATCAGTAGGATTTGTCACTTCCTGTTTATGCACCAGAAAGATAATTGATTGATGAGTCTCATTCCCGGGACATTAAATACCTTGGGTTGGTAAAATGTCCTGAACACAAAATAATGAGAAAATAAGAAGTTACAGGCACAGGGCAGGGTCTTCACAGGTGCAGGCTCTGCCACGTACTTCTAGTGGGTCGTGAGTGATGATTAAGAGGAATTATTTTTGTATGATGTTATTACATATGCACTGTTTTGGGGGAAATACTGCACAGTTTTTGGTATTCATGTCTTGCTTTAAGGCCCACTCTTGTATACCCATTGCTTTTTTTTTACACTGCGCTCACTGTTTGGGCTTAGCATGCTGCTTGGCTAATCCAGGAAGCATCCTAAGGATGGAGCCATCAGTGACAAGCAGAACTGTATTCCTGATGGAGGTAAGGAAAAGTACATTTTTGAGCAGCATTGACATGCCAACTTTCAACACTTTAAAGGTTTTACTGAGACACATTTTAGTTGGTACCAAGAGTTTTGACACCCAGCTCAATTAAAAACCCAAATTTATTATGAAACGATACAGTTTTAATGAGAAAAACAGTACAGGAATAGTTAAAGATGTTGGGAAATATGCTTATTTGCTTTGGAAGCATTTGCAGCAGGTTAGATAAGATGATTAATATCACTCTAATGGTGCACTCCATTTGACCTGGGAAGTCAGAATTTCTGACTCAGAAAGTCAAATGGAACCTCACTAATTACACACAAAATCCATCATGGCTGCTCCCCACATCAACAGTAGAGTGGGGTGTTTATTAGCACTTGTATCTCATTAAATCAGCTGTACACACAGTACTGTTTGTGCACCAGGCTGTTTGTGGGCACAAAATCCAACTTAATGCATTGTTATGAAGCACAAATAAGTTTTTTCTGATTTTTACTGGAACACAGACAACTCAGGTGTGGTGTCATTCCCAGCTCCATTAAACACCATTAAGGTGAATGGGGCTGCTTTAATTGTTTTTTTAATGCACACAGCTAAATTATTTTAGTGACAACTGATAAATTTCTATCTATCACTGTACCCAATATCACTGATAAGAGTTATTAATACTTCTGACCGCCAGGGGGCAGTAATGACTAGCATTCCTATGTGTGCTACACTTTTATTGCCTTGTTTTAGACAGTAGAATTTGGTAGAGGACCACAGATATGCATGTTAACCAAGTGATTCTACAGTAGTTAATAAATGATTATATGAACAGTTTGTATAATGCTAAGATTAAAAGCAAGCTCGCATCACCTGAATTGTCTTGAGTCACTGTAAGGTCAGGTGATGTTAGATCATAGATTGAGAAATAGGCTACGTTCATGTGCTGTCTGCTGCAGTTGTACACTGTTTTCAGGTAAGACAAAAGTAACGAATAACAAGCCCATTTATATTGCTGTAATTATAAAAGCATTATTAATTTGAAAACATAATTATTTACATGTCAAGTTACTGCCAAAAGTAGTGAAATGTAACACGTTACTCCCATCACTGCCTACCAGCATCTCTAAAGCTCACTAATTAATGAAAAAAAATAATTAATACCTTATATCTAATTCATTTCATGCGTACACAAACTGAATAGGGGGTTATGAGTGGGACTGTTTCTTGGCTAGGGTAGCGACAGAAAGTGAAATCTGTGATTTTCTCAGGAGTTAATATTGTCGTCAGGTGTTTTACCTTTGTGGTGGTCTCCAGTACGATCCCATTGTGGAGTAGCTCCAGCACCATTTTGACGTGGCCTTCTTTCGAGGCCAAATGCAGCCCGTTGAGCCCATTCTGAGTGAGAGAGCAGAGCAAACCTCATACTGAAGGGCCCTAAAACACACTATCAACACAAATACATCCTAATCTAAAAGAAATAACCACACATGTACACACAAACACATGTACGCCATGCCAAATGAAACAACAGTTTGTTTGTTTTTTTAATCACAGTGACTGAAGCACTCACAAACCAGAGCAGGCAAATACTTACAC
>JAJHUR010000109.1:0-11828 GCA_027495735.1 Lutjanus campechanus
TCCATGCTGTACAAGCTCACAAAACTGTCCAGATAAGCATGTGGACATTTATATATAATAGATGATAAAAAATAAAATTAAAGAATGTAGACAATATATAGAAATAACAAAGTGGGGAAGATGATATTCTTAAATTACTGAGCAAAATCTGTAAAGAAAAAAAAAAAAGAAGAAGAAATTAGGTCTAAAACATAAAGTGATTTGAAGGAGGACACAGAATCATCCAGCTTGATATCTTCAGCTCCACATGTCCCCCCAATCAGGACACAGCAGCAGGCAGGCAGGCAGGCTGGAGGGAGACAAGGACAAGAGGACGAGTCTCTTAGTTCGTTCAGTTCTCAGGTCATCACTTCTCCAGCTGGAGGGCTGGAGCTGTGATCCACCGCGCAGAGGTCAGAGCTGTGCCAGGAGGCCAAGAGCAGCACCAGGAGGCCCACCTGCACACGTGCATCACCACACGTACACCTCTCACACACACACACCTGGATTGTTGAGTAAGAATTCTGACATACCTTCAGTTCTGTGGAAACTAGTCCGGCTGTAACCAACTTGACTGATTCATGTGATTGCCTTGTGCTATGCAGCAGGTGTGGCTGGGCCAGGTGCACTATGCGCTGCATCACAAGGTGTGTGTGTGCACTCAGGGCGAGAGGTAAATCAGATACAGTATTTGTTAGTGTAGTTAGGAGTGAGTGCAAGGTATGTAAGGTCATTGCATGGAGTGTCAGATTTATGGGCTGTGGCGTGGCATATCATACGCTGTCATGTGACCTCAGACAACTATTCTCTAGTATTTCCCTGCTGTAAATCACAGCAGTGACAAATAGGGTGTATTCAGCTCTCACACATTTCCCCCATAGGCTGGACTGTCTTGTCCACTTGCACATAATTGCTTCCTTGCTTTACTGCATATATATCACTTGCTGAAACATCGCCTCCACTTTTCAGGTTTTATTGCACATGCACAGACTGTGCTCCCTCTCGATAGCTTCTGTGTTAAGCCGGTTGTAGAAGAAGTGAAAAATCAGCTCTTTGAAGGCACAAGTAAGTGGCCGATGGCAGCTGATAGCTGGGGCTTAGTGGATCCTCATTATGTGCTGTAGCAAGCTGATTAAAACATTTGATTTGTTCCCAGTGTGTGTGTGAGCGTACAGGCAAGTGCCTGTGTGTGTCCTGTGCACGTGCAGGCGTACGTGTGCGTGCGCATGTGTGGAAGAGTAGGCCTTCGGGCTGCCGCGGTGTGTTATCTGTTTTTTCAACCTTGTCATACTAATTACAGTCCGTATTTACTTACATTCTCTTTTTGTTTTCTGCCCTCGATAGGCATCTGTGAGCGCCGCTGCCTAGGCTGTTCTCATTAACAAACTGATGATGTGTGATAGGTCTATCTAGTGATGATACAGGGAGCTTTTCCAAAAAAAGAGGTCATGATACAAATGTTGTCAGCTTTTTGCAACCACAAAGAATTATGTTCTTGTTATCAGTGACGCTGTGATTGCAATTTTGCCAGCAAGTGTTGGTGGGGAAACACTCCATGTTCAAATCAAAGCCAAATGAAAAAAAGGAATTAACACTATTTGTATCAGAACCTTATTAAATTGTATTATTGCCCCACGATAAGCTAAGTCACCGTTCCCAACTTGAGGTAGGGACGTGAGATGATTCACGGGAAAGAAAAGAGGAAAAAAAGCTACACAAAGCGGCAAGTTTGGGGCATTTAAAATGACTGAAAATAAACAAAATATAAATATCAATCTTTGCTTTTACTCTTTGAAAGTTTTATTGTTTCATGTTATGTGGACACAATCCAAA
This sequence comes from Lutjanus campechanus, assembly GCA_027495735.1. Lineage (NCBI taxonomy): Eukaryota > Metazoa > Chordata > Actinopteri > Lutjaniformes > Lutjanidae > Lutjanus > Lutjanus campechanus. The sequence goes on from JAJHUR010000109.1 coordinate 1,813, forward strand.
AAAATTGACAATTGGCTTTCAGAAACCTATATCGGTAGCACAAGCAGTTAATAGCTAAATTTGCTAACTAGCAAAACAGAAGCCAGTAGCCATGTTTCCATGCAGGAACTGGGAACCTTTGGAGGAACTCAATTCATTTCCACTACAGGGACCAGGGTCTAAATTAAGTTCTTTTACCCCCTGCTCGGACGGTAGTACATTCTAAAAGTAGAGGAACTTAGGGAGTAGGGCTTGCAGTACTGGCTTCTGATTGGTTGGGTATTTTATTTCAGCCACCATTTTAAAAAATCTTCAGCTGCAAACCCATGTGTTTTTGTTCATTGTGCAACATGGAGTTAGACAAGAAAGCATATGTCAGCGGACCAATTTGCCTAATCTCTGAGGGCCTTTAGACTGCAAAGGAAACACAGGCAACAATGGGCTGAAGGAACCTTTTAGTTCCTTTAAAAGTAGCTCCTGGGACTGAACATTCTGGGTAATTTAGTGGAAACATGGTTTTTGAGAAACTTACAAGTTACACTACTGAAGTGGAACATATTTCTACTCTCTTTTGCTTCTTGTTCCTCTTGAGTTACTGACCATTTTACCAGTGATGACCTCTGTAAAGTTACTGATCATGTTCGCAGCATGGGTCGCTCGCCACACGTCACCAAAGAAAAGATGGATGGACCCAACCACACCCTGACATTGCTGCTGGCTTTATGGGAACACTGTTTCTGATTAACCAAACCCCTTTTAGTTAACTAAACTGGTTACAGCACAATCACCACCATCATTATGCGAGCCCGCATGTGTTAGAGACACCCAGACCAACATACAATAGATTTTGTAAATGGTTAAACTGTACAGGAAGCTGAGTGAGGATACATGGTGGGGTGAGCAGGGAAAATCACAGACAGCTGAGTTTTATATGGGGGTGGTGGGTGGCAGGGTGTTTGGGGGTGTGAATGGTTTTATGAGTGTGAGTGACTGATTCCCAGACACAGAGCACAGTGCATCCTGAATGGGTAAATGGCATTTATTCAGCCGGTTAGTCTGGGAAAACATATGGTGCCATTTGGAGGCCCAGACTGGTGCACGCTGTTCTCCTGTAATTAGACTGGCCCAGCAGAGCAGCTACATAACTGCTTCATGATAACCGCCCTACTGTAACCTACAGTGCTGCTGCCACCCAGCCCTGGCTGCAGCACAGGACCAGCATACCGCATTACACATCCTGTTAACACACTGTTCAACACCAATGAACACCAGTGACACCACAGCTTTGGCAGCTGCACATTTGCACCAAGGGCCAGATTCACTGTACATATGTGACAAGAATATGCATCACATCCTATCTGTGCTTGCAATATGCATGAAATTTCAGACTGATTTACCAAAGCAGCAACTGCGTGTGCAATCAGTGACTGGGATTGCCGTCTATTTGCATTCTGGCAACAAAGGATAACTTCACTATGTGCGGTTCAGCAGTGGGATTTCAGAAAAGAAATCAAATCCAGTGATGTCTGTTACTAAAATTGCAATAATTGTCTTCATTTATAGAAAGGTTGAAGTAGAGGTCATTAAATAAACTTATAAGAAAATGAAAAAAATGGATTCACATAAAAACAAGAGAAAATATTGCTTATAAAGAACTTAAGCCGCTGCAATATAAATGTCAAATCAAAGCATATCTACAGCACATTAGCAGCTCAGTGAATGTCAAGTTCAAGTTTAATGACCACACAGCTGCAACTCCCCATCCACTCTTTGTTTGGTCAGATATTGCATTATTTTATATGTTATAAAACATTGCTTATTGCGTTCTGTATTTCTAATTGGATGCTTTTTTTCTGCTTCACTGCATTTACCCTGTCATCTTTTGGGGGAGCTCTCATTCTTTGTCTGTAGTCAGAGATGTTTCTACAGAGTACTCTTTGATTAAAAGTCCTCCTTACATACACAGATGCATACTTACTTTGAAGGGATAGTTTTTAGAATATTTTCACCTCTTTTCTTTGCCACCAGACAGCCTTTTCTGACAGTAAATTGCCATTATACAAGCCAAATATCAGCCTCCAAACCAACAAAACTCCACAGACAAAATCAGTAATTCTTCCTTGCAGATCACAGGGGTTTCTGGTCTGTCGCTGCCTCGATCTGTTAGGTTGTTTGTATCATGGTGTGAATTAGGTGAATCCAAACTGTCCTGTTAAAAAATTGAAGTCAAACAATAACACAAAAAAACTAACAGATAGAGACAATAATAGACCAGCAACTCCAATGTTCTGTGAGCTAAAAACACTGATTTCACCTGTGAAGTTTGGTTAGTGTGGAGAGAGAGCTTATATAATGGCAGTTACCCGTCAGAAAAGGCTGTGTGATGGCCAAGCAAAGTGGTGAAAATATTATAAATAAAGAATGTGTTTAAACTGATATTGGGTCCTTTAGGTTAACCTTTTATAAGAGGCCAAAATGTCTGTATTTTTTGTTGACCCTCTCTGCAGCAGTTTGTTGCTAAGCTTCTGTGCTGGTGCTCTTCCCAGCATCTCCAAACTGAGGGCGTGCCAACCATCATTTACTGTAGCCAATACACTGACCATCAATAAGTACCTCATACAACCCAACATCATATAATCTGAACCATTCCTATCATGGAATCATGTATCCACTCATTGGCACACACTTTAGCTGCTATGTAACAGAAGGTAGGACACCTTTTCTTCCTCTGTTTTTTCTTCTTTATTGTCTTTGCTCTCTTCTTGTTTTTAATCACTCCCCACCCTCCTTCCATCAGGATCAGGGGAGCAGATTGTGGGTCGAAGGCGTGGGTTGTGTTGGCAGGGCTGTGGGGGCGTCAGCTGGGCTGTTGTCCCGTCAGGGGGGAACAGACTGGCAGCCCGGCGGGAAGGCCCTGTTAAAGATACACTGCTGGGAATCGGACTGAGCCAGTGCCTGGTCCAAACCATCCACACACACACATTAACACACCCACAACAGGAGGGATTGGTAAGGAAAGTGGTGGGGGTGTCCAAACCTGGGATAAAGACATTTCCCCCCTCATTTATAAAATCTGACACCAGCAGTCTGCCCTCTCCTCCTCCCTCATCAACATCCCTTCACAAAGATCACACAGACACACACACACACATGCTGGTGCACATACAGTGAAAATCCAAGCTGCAGTCTGGAGACTTAAGCTGCAGTTCCTCTGATGACCAATAGATGCTGACTTGAAAAAAAAAATACCTGGAGTCACAGGATTCCATTCAAAAAAATTCTCCCTCAAAATACATATGTAGAAATAAAGGTGCTAACTAGAACCATAAAGGGTTCTTTGGCTCGTTCCCATAGGAAAACCCTTTTTGATTCGTAGTAGAACCTTTTATAAAACTCAAACAGGGGGTCCTATAGAACCCTTTTATATTCCAAGGGTTTTATCTAGAACCCAAACAGGGGATTCTACAGAGAAACCTTTCATATTTCAAAGGTTTTATCTAGAATCCACCCATCGAGTTCTACCAAGAACCCTTTTATATTATGGTACAAAGAACGCTTCACAAAACAGTTTTTCAGAGATTCCAACAATTCTCTTTTATTTACAGAAAGGGTTCCTTGGGTGGAAAAAGTCTATAATGGAACCCTTATATTACAAAGAATGCTTGATAAGCAAGCAAATGGTTCTGGATAGAACCTCAGCCCTTCAGGAAGAACCCTTTTGGAACCCTTATTTCTACTATCAATAAATGAATATTTTTTTCTCACAAGATTGACTTCCAGAAAATGCCAAGTTGACAAGAAGCAGTAAAGATACTAGTTTAAAACATCTTTTCAGATACCTACAGTATATCCAGAGCCAGATGCTACTGCTGTGTTTTTCCACGTCAGTGTGTAAATCTTTATACATGATTTAAGTATATCCGTGGGGTTGTGAGACACTTAAGTGTACAGCGAGCTTTGTCGCATTGCTCTTCACATTCAAGACCTAATATGTACAGCTAACACTCCCTCAACACGCACACATACAGTTACATACTGTACTACATACTGTCTGTGTCCAGAAGGGGCTGTCTGCATGGCATGCTATTCTCTTGTTGTCTGTTTAGCAAGTACAGCATGTGAGAGCACTGCCAAATTTGCATATGCCGCCATGTATATTTCAGCAGCGTTTAAGACACACATCACCGGCAGTGAATTATGCATGGGGCTGGTACAGTGGAGGTGCTTGTTTTATGCACTTGTGAAGGGAAATTGAACTGTGTTTTCTTCTGCTCATGACGCTCAAGGCCCAAGGCCCATTAAAGCGCACAGGGCAGGCAGCCTCTAAATGGACTGGTGGTGTACATCGTATTCCCCTCTAACAAAGGGGGCCTGGCATAGGGAACGGCGTCCGACAGGTTCTGACAGCGCGGTAATAGGATTCCCACCTCTCCAAAGGGACTGACTGAGGTGCTGTTGTAGTATCCTTGTAGACCGCTCAGTCTTTTTATATGTGAATGTGCATGTGTGTTTGTTAAATGCGGTGCTGTGGCAGAGATGAGTGACTGAATAATTCAAAACTGGCATGTCTCACAAAATGATGCAAACCCGTGCATGGATTGTCAGTGGGAGGAATAGAGTGTTGCAGTAAAGACAGCCTAAAAGGCTCTTATGCATTATAAACAAGCCTTTTGAAACTGTTTTCTCATATGCAAATGGAACACACACAGCTGCAAAGGCTTAATATGAATCTCTCCCATTCACTGCAAATCCAAATGAGGCATAGGGCTGTTTATGTTTATATTGTGTATGCCACTGCGAGAAGAGGATGGAGAGGGGTGTTGGTCGAAACACATGAAAGATACAATAAAGGACACAATTGTGCTGCTATCAGTGTTTACTTCAAAGAATGAGCAGTTTGAGCTCTGGCTCTGCCTGCGCACAGCACTTGTGTTCATAAGCCTCTTCTGGACTGAGGGAATAGAATGCAGAGGATGAGCATCATTAGATATGTCATTTAAGACACCTATGCTCCCCCACTGCTCTATATTTATCCACTTGCGGGTCTCTAACAGGCCCTTAGGTCAACACATTGTGTCCCTACCTGTCAGCTCAGCAGTGGACGGGACATATGTGGTGGATAGAGACAATATGAAGCCACCTGCTAGTCACCCTGCCCTCTCCTCTCCTCCTCTCTTCTACTCCTCTTCTCTTTGCCTCACCTTGCCACTGGATGCATTCGTGACAATTCATAATATTCCTGTTATATGAACCTTGTTTAGCTTGGCTTAGTACCAGTGAATCTGCTATTTATAGAGTTCGTTTTAGCCACCTCTGCGTGCTAAATGATGATAAGCCTAGCCTGTAATAAACAATCTCGTAAACAGCTCTGCAGCTCAGCCCTTAATGGCCTTAGGGGCTTGTAAGAGCTTTATAACACATTTATTACCCCTTTAATGGCCAAGGAGCTGTGAGCCATAACATAAGCTTACACTAATTTAATTTCCTGACATATATTGGCTTTATGTTATCTTTAGGTTTTGCTTATTTTGCCAGCATGATTGATTTTGTATCTGGTCCTATTAGGGTTTTACTTAATGCATTGTGACACCAAAGACGGCTATATTCAACACTTGCCTCAATTATTTTGCCACTTGGTATTCAGAGTCTGGTAAGAGAAGAGGAGAAACCATTACTTTGTTAGCCAAAAGCACACATCCACTCAGAACAGACGAAAGGGCCAGCATGGGGAATAGAGATATTTGATGTTGAATCTCCCCCTATTTACAGTAGGATGCCTGAATAAACGTGTTCAGAAGCTGGAAAGCAGCATTATGACCCATAACCCCGAGGTATTTGAAATGGAACAGCAGGACTTACTTTGAAAAAGAATAGGAGATGTGCTCTGGGCTCACTGTTTATACCTTGATGTGATTTGGACTGAAATATAAAAAAAAGCCTGTTTATCTGTTCTCTCCCTTTCGTCCATGGCTGAAAATTGCTGGGTTTAGGAAAGGGAGGCTATTCAGATACACTGCACCGCTGACAGTGGTTGGAAAAAAGGAAATCTCGTCTTTTGTTTTAGTGTCTGAACCTGGTAGAAAATTTCTACAAGTATTATTGCAAAAGTTCTCATTACATTGTTAGCTATTTGCCCATTTTTCTTGTCATCACTGTTCAGTGTTAAAGCCAGATTTTTGTAGTTTTGTCTTGCACAAGTGCCATTCCAATTCTCATAACCATGGTATTACATTTGAAGGATCTAATAGGTAAGAGTGGACCTTTTTACAAGGTACAGATTTTTCACCACACAAGTGCCCTTTCTGCAACATTTTCCCATCATGGTTTATTAAACCAACTCTGGGGCCAAGGTATCTACTGTTGATTTCAGTGCTTCTTTCTCCAAATACCAATTTCAACCCTTCCTCAATTATTCTTTTGTCTGAAAAGAAGCAAGGTATCAATCTTTTATGTTTTGGAAAAATCTGATGAGTGCTATTTGCCGGACCTCCTGCTCGACAGAGATTGTGGAGCTGGCGTGGGGAGAGAAACACGAAATTGCAGAGTAAATCAATACTGGGCCAGTAATGTTAGGGGGGATCCCCTTTCAAAGAGCAGAGCTGTATTTGTCCTCCTTATGTTTTTGATCTCTTACTGTACTCATTTCATTCCAGGCGCAGTTGTTATCATAGTTGCTGTTGTTTGTATGTTATTTTAGCTTCTTTCCCAAGTAGCTATTTTGCAATTTGGACAAAAATACAATTAAAGGCCCATCTGTTTCCAATAGTCCTAACGTCAGACAGATGGGGTCTGACTATTGAAGCCATACCAGGATCCTGGCAGGTTAGAGGCTTCAGTAATGAACATGCTAAATATGCGACCAGGCAGATTTCATCATAACAAGGCCTAGAATGGCTAGAATGGGTAAATATTCTTTTTCATGAAGTTAAGCTTTTGCACTTTAGCCTTGGCGAAAGTCCGAGAGAAATCCAGGATTCATGTTTATACTGTAGGTATTCGCCCCTGGTGGTGTAAGTTTCAGCTGCATTTGAGAGTCTTCTTACTCATTCCATGCTTCAGTCTCTTGAGACTGGTGCAGTCAAGGTTTTATTGTTGAGAAACGTAAAATTATCTGGAATACAACAGTGACAACTTGTCAAATTTTGATGATACAGTGTGGTGGAAGCTTAATATGCATGTATATAAATAACACACTGTTTGTCTGTTTTAAGTTATAAACAACAGTTTATTTCCTCATTTATACGTTAGCATAACACCTCAGAGTAAAATGAAGAAGTGTTGTAGTCAAGACCACCTTAACCAAGAATTAGTCAAGACCAGAGTGTATCGAGACCAGGATGAGACCGAGACTTTGAGGGGCTGAGACCAAGTCGAGAACAAGTACTGTCATATCTTTGGCTCTCTCACCCAAGTGAGCGAACGGCACTGTAGCATGCAGCATTTATGTCAGAGCTTACATTAGCCAAGATTTAATAAACAAAACACAACCTGCATAGCTTTACAGTATGTGGCCTGTCCCGTCATTGTTTATCACAAGCAAAAACATAACTTAGCTACCTGATATACACTTAGACTTAGAATGGAAGCATAAAATAGATAAGTGCCAATAAAAGTTTGACGTGGTCCCAGATGTCTCAGAAAGTGTTGCACTGCAGAATTTACACACTGCTCCCTTGTTTTCTTTTGGACGCTATTTTGCTGATGAACCTTTAGTAGTTTAGATTGCCAAATTTTATTACCGAAGATTTGGCTGACACTCCATCCAGACAACCCAAGCTTCGTCTCCTGTCTCCCACATTCACTTTGTTGGAGAGGAGGGCTGACGGCCATTAACAGTAACAAAAATTTCCATTTAGAAACGAGTTAAGTGATTGGTTACATTTGAAGCAATGGTTTTACATCCAATCATAGTAAGATAAAGAGTAAATCAGACAATGTCCAGGCAATTTAATGATATCCCAGCAGTTATGGTCCTGACCAGTCTTGAAATAAAATCCAGAGTCGTCTTTGTCTGAAACTGAGACAAGAGTAAAAATTTGATTGATTCCAAAACCTTTAAAAGTGATCTTGATACCAGTCTCGGAGACCTAGACCGATCTTGAGCACTACAACATCACTATGAATGCACATCTTTTCAGCATGAGGGGCCCCGGCTCAACCACTAAATCTGACAATTTTAGTTAGTATTTTGTGGGGCATGCAATCCTGATTCTGTTTGAGCTTTACTGGGCCACTGTAAAGACCACAGTACTTTACAGAGACCACTGCAACTTTTGAGAAGTCATGGGATTTGTCACATGCTTTCACTTTCAAACTCCTCACATTAAGCTTCAAACCACTGACCCTATGCTTGCCCAATTATGAATGTCAAAGAAAACCTCACAAAACACATCACACTGATCCCTTTATGCATAGCGCATGTGTGCAAACAGCTTGGCCGCAATCATGTATGCTGTCATAGAGTAGTCTTCTTACTTCCTGTCTGATCCTGTTCCTTCCTGGGCTGCTACAATACAACAGAAGTCAGTAGGAACAAAGAGAGCTTTTTTTGGGACTTGCTAACTCCTGTTTTGGATATAATGGCTACCGGAATTGCTGTTAAAGCTGCACAACAGTAAACAGGCTAATCTTAATAATACTGACAGCTATTCCAAAGGGTTTAGATGAATTTGAACAAATACATTGCCCCAGTCTTTCCCATCTGTCTGAGACACTTGTGTGCATGTAAAACACAGTGAGATCAGGTTTTCTAGGGACTCAAGCAGGGTCTGGGAGTGATTGATCACACTTCGTCGAGCCTGATGGACTCAGGTCTTCACTGAAGTACAAGCACCCACGCACTCCCAAGCATGCAAGCAGAAACATTTCTAACACAGTTCTTTTACCTAGAAACAAGCCCGAGGGCTCTGACCAAAACACTTCTAATATAGGAAAATTGAGCCGCTTTGAACTTTTGTGTTTTTGATAACTACTTGGTATGCTTCCTGGAGGATAACCTGTAGGCTTGGCTTCCCAAGCTTTAATCTCTTTGATTAAGTGCCAGGGCAAGATAGCTCGGCACTCAATAGGCCCTTTACCTTCCTAATATCCCCACTGTCCTGGGCTTGAAAGCACCAGTGCTCTCAACTCTCAGTAGGTGAATTTTTAGCCCTCCTCAGACTCCTCTGCAGATAGTTGTTTTCAAAGTTTGGGCCAATAACCTCCTTCCTGTCTGTGCCCGTTCCCCTGTCCCTCATCCTGTTTTAGGTCAAGGTGTCCTCTGTTCTTTTGCTCTGTTTATGCATTATGATTCATAGCAGCAAGGGTGTACGTGGTACAGTGCTTTGCCTCCTTCTCTCCCTTTCAGTGCAGCTGATGGCAGGGCCACAGCCTCCACAGATTAGCAAGGCTCAGAGGAGGAGCACAGTTGCTGGGGTAATTATGATGAGAGTTGTGGGTTGCCAGATGCAGGATGAGGCTTGGGCCTTGGGTCCATACTGGTGGATCAACCCTAGAAAGCTGAAGCTAATTGTGGGGAGTGTCCAGTCCACCCAAGACCCCCATCATTACAGACATCTCTCAGCTCATGGCTGTGGTGTGGAACTACGTAAAGGTTTACTTGTTAAGTCACTTTGTCTTGCCTGAATGGTAAAGTATATTATTATTACAACCATAATAAAAAATATATAGTTAACGCTTCCAGTTCCCTTGTTTCAAAGTTAATGGGTTTTTGGTTAGATGTGTAAAATAAGGTGTATGATTAACACAAGTTTAAGAGATTTTCATGTTTTGTTCTACAACATAAAATATATTAATAAATACCCTACTGTTGAATTTTGAAACTTTCACATTTCTTTAAAAATGCAGTTGCTAGCAAGTGGCTAAATGAGGCCACAGAGGTTTTTGGGGACATTAAACATCATCATGCCAAACACTCGTCACTTGGTGCTGATGAAGTTGAAGTTATGCAACCATGGTTTAGTTTGTTTATAGCAGGGGTCAGCAGCCTTTACTGTCAAAAGAGCCATTTTTTGTTAAAAAGTGGGGGGGGGGGGGGG
>JAJHUR010000109.1:11848-40563 GCA_027495735.1 Lutjanus campechanus
GTATTGAGCCGCAACTATTAAATTCTATCATCATCTGAGAATTTCTTCTTTTTTTTTTCATTGTTTGTTTTTAGGATTTGGCATCCTTAAGAAAAGCCATTTTAGTTGTCAAAATATTAGAATAATTTTTTTATTCAGTGTATAGGCTTCTCATTTTTACAGTTGGAGGATGTAAACATTTTTCAGACCTACAATAATGATAAGTGAAAATTAAAATGTTAAAATAAGAACCTTCATCAATTTGTATTAATAATTCTCATAATATCTTTTTTATGAAAGCCACAGGGAGACACTGGAGCTGCAGGTTGCAGACCCCTGGTGTATAGCCTAACATTAGTTTTTGTACGTCTGGCGACTGCATTTCAAAATTCATAAAAGTGGTGTTCATTTGTGATAATTATGTTGCTGAACAAAACATGTAAGTAATTTAAACTTTTGTTTGCTACAGAGCTTGTTTTCTGCAATAATCAAAAATGTAATGGAAAAACCTGCTGCTCTGGGTTGGCCTAGAAAAATGAATCCTAGCACTCGATTGCTCACTGAACAGAATTATTTCTTATTGCGAGACAGTTAGATGTGAAAGTGGATAACAAATAATCATTTACAAATAGTATATTGAACCTTGCATTACATTTTAAAATCATTTACTGTCCAATAACATGTCTGTAAATTGATTCTCCATTTAAAGCTAGTGAGTTTCAGTGGAAATCTCATATGATGTCTTACGGTGTCAGGCACTTTTCTTCTCAAACAAGCTTCATATTTGACAAACACTGTACTTAAGACAATTTTGGCATACAGTAGAAAAAATTGAAGATTGAATATTGGCAAAAACATTTTACGTTGATGGCATAATTTCTCATCAGTATTGGTATTCACGGTCATAAACCCATCTTAGTCAAACCCCTCAGTTTGTGTTTTTACATAACTGAAGCTTAGCCGTGCTGTATCTGAAGTCTTTGCTCATCTGTTTGTGTTTCCTACATATTTGAAATGTATCATGATCTGGGTCCAAAACCCAAACAATTGTTTTGTGCAACTATTTTTCTGCTCTTTTATGGGAAATTGTCATAAACCTTGAAGCTTGAAAACTAAATGAGACTGTTTGGTAGGAGAAAACCGCAAACTTCAAATAACTGGCTCATATTTACTGCATCTCGCTCCTGATGCCTGTTTTGATTGGCTCAGTATTTCTCAAGAAGAGCTTTTGTTATGTATTTCACTGCAGCTGCCCAAAGACAACCACTGGATTTAGATGCAGATAGAAAACAAGACACTCTCTAAAATTGGCTGACCCTTCCCAGCACTCTGTACCCTCTCTGCCCTCACCGCAGAGATATGAGGGCACTCTGACATACTTCTGAGGCATCTTTTGTTGTTTCTCATGGGTAAATTCTGCCCAGTGTTATTCCCTGTGAAACCCCTCCACACATACACACACATACACACACACACACACACACACACACACACATAACCAAAACCAGTCCAAAGCAAAATCCAGAGCATTGCAGTTTTCTTTCACACACATCAAATATTGTATAATAAATACTGTGAAAAGATCAGAGCTGGGACCATATTTAGATCTTTGCTTACATTTATAATCGAAGACAGTAGCTTGAAACAAAAGTCTATAATGGATGTTTTTCTAACAGTAGCTAGTTTATAACTTTTATGTTTACTTTCATTATTCTTCAGTGCATCCATCTTAAAGGAACAGTTCAGAACAAAATCAGAATTACATATTTGTCCTCCTACCCGTAGAACTATTTATATATATCTAGATTGCTTTGGTGTGAGTTGCTCAGATTTCGAGATAAATCTGCCTTCTTTTCGGTATAATGGAGCTAGATGGCAATTGACTATTGGTGCACAAATCACCAAAAAAAATGCATTTGAAAAAATGAACAGCAATGTCTTTTCCAGAAAATGGAAAATGCTAAATTTCTAGGGAAAATAACAATAAAATAAAATGAAAATAGCATTTTCATTAAGTGACAACTGTAGTCAATGAACTGCGGCACTGTGCCATACTGTGTGGCAGAAAACATCATGAGAATACTATGAACATATACTTTGTAATTAACTACCAAAACTACATGACCCAAAGTGAAAAAGCTACTGAGATTTTAGTTAAACTAGTTATTAAAGTACATGTGGTCAACATCCCAACACTGCCTTTATTGTTATCAAAGCTGCCAAATGCTTTTACCAAGGACTTGTCCCAAATATCACATGTTAAACTGACTCATCTGCAATGAAAGTGAATTGTCAACCGAGAAGAATCTAGTCTAGTAAGTAGTCTAGGAATGCAAATGATGAGCCAAGTCAGTTACAGATGCAGTGGGCTACCAGTTTGGATAAGATAACTCAGGATCAGTTAATCAATAGCTTGGGTAGGAGAGTGATTGGCCCACCTCAGAAAATCTTAAAGACCTGCGCCTGCTGGCTGGATTAATTGCAAACTCTGATACAGACGTTGGCTTCGCTGGCCTCTCACTAGTCTCTTCTTTGGCACTTATCCTGTCACCCATCCCTCTCCAACACCAAAGCAATGTCCAGTGGCATCTTAATGATGTAGAACGTTAAGTCATCCACCATGGCAGATAGCAGCTTGACTGCATACATGTGTGTATCGGTGCCCATTTGCGTACACGGCTGTTTACATAAATATGTGGCAATACTCAAGATGGGCTCCATTACTTCTGCAGCAGGGTATCCCTTAACTCCTATCTTTTTAATTATTTATATCATGAACAGTATATATATTTTGTTGGGGGTTATTGGGGCATGAATAAGCGTGTGTCACGGCCTTTTCACAATCCCTTATGAGCAAATCCCACCCCCATCCCTGCCTTGCCCCCAGCAGGCCCAGCTCAGAGTTCTTCTGATAGCCATGAAGGGATTTGGGCTGGATGGGCAGACCCTGACTGGGCTGATTGCTTTGAATGGCACTGGCTAAAGCTGCCTTTGAAAGCAGGGGCGTTGATGAGCGCCTTCTCAGAAGAGCCTGTGTAGTCACTGCCTCTGGGAGGGACCCTCACTAATACCCCAGCATAAGATATACAGGAAGAGGCAGGGATCACCAGTCACCCCCAGCCATACACACACACACACACACATACATGCACATAGACATGCACATACCCACTTACTTAGACAACAACAGAAAAGTACTTCCAGTAAACTTTTTGACTTTTACTTATGTTGCCTACTAGTTGATGGATCTGTAAGTCGCTCAAGCTAGACGGTGCAATAACTAATTTTACCCTCCCAAAATACTGTCGAGAAGAGTTCTTCATATTATTTAAGTCCTACTCAGTTTGATGAACAGCATAGTGCACATCTTTCTATTTGTGCTGGAGCTTATTTGAGAATACGCTCTGAGCAGCTTGCAAAGACAGAGGGAGGATTTCCAGACGAGTATGTGGGCTTGCTTGTTTTGTTCGCTGTTTCACCTTGTCCTTTTGCTCTCATAAAACACCTTGAACATGAGAGAAGACAAATTACAGCTTCAGACGCAGGTGTCCTAGTGCGTTTTTTATCTCTCAGCAGGCCCCCAGGGTACATTACCTGTGTTCCACAGGGCTGGCTGTGACATGGGAGCTGTCACTGGTGGGGCCCCTGAGGCCCCGGCTGCTGCTCTAAACAGGGTGGCCTTCTCTCTTTGATGGCCTGTCCCCTGGAGCATGGAGCTCTGAACTTAGGATGGGTGCGCACCCCTGACCCCTGACTTCAAACCCAGTTACCCCTTGACTTTGCTATCACCTCAGTCATGGGAACAGGCATGTCCACCATAAGCATCCTCGGTGATTAACATGAAAACGCAGCTTCATGCTCATTACAGCGATTGGTGCAAGTCGAGGCACGGAGACATCAGTGCTTTAGACTGCTCATCTTCACTGTGCTCATACGTATGGAAAATTCCTAGGTAACACTTGTTGATGTCAGTAAACCTTGTGTCAGAGTCAGAGAGTTGGGGATACATGTTTGTCTTCCACGGCAGTCGAATGGCTTCTGGCGAAACAAGCTCATTTTGTGTGAAAGGCGGAGAGACAGAAGGGGAAAAAGAAGTAGCAGTAAATTACTGATAAGTGACAGAGAGAGCAGCTTATCATGTGACAGCATCAGTGTGGAATGAAGGCCCGATGTGTGTAAGTTAACCCTTTGACACACCTCGTGGTGAGGGTGAAGGTGAGCGTAACACAGACACGCAGATGAACAACTGTGGAAAGACGAGAGGCGGAGGGGGAAATGGGAGAGATGGCAGGAGGGGAGTGGGTGGCGCATACAGCATGCCTGGCTTTATTTTCAATTGCAGTTTACGATTTTTCATGGTCATGTCTCCCCTGCCTCCTTTTCAAAATAATCGGCTGTCGGTTTTTGCAAGTCTGGCCGCCTTTCATTTCAGAGGTTTGTTTTTGAAAAGGTTACTATTATAGCCAAATGGTTTCTGTGCTTCTCTAAACACGGCAAGGCATTAGACCGGGCTCCGGTTTCAGGGCCTGGCTCCTAATGAGAGACCCAATCACACAGAGGGAAAAGACGGATCAGTCCTGCTACACCAGACCCAACCTGTGGTTTACCTCTTGAAACATAACCACACTCCTATGTTCTCTCTTTTTCCCCTTCTCCTTTTCTTCCACTCTGTCGTTTCCCTCCACCTCCTGTCATGACTCCTCTCTTTTACAACCAAACTTGATCAAAGTTGATTGTGCAGCTGCACTGTTCCGCACAGATCTGTAAATAAATAGATTAACACCAGGGCCAAAATCTGGCCTGACAGCTCGCATGGATTGGATGCATGGTGCTGGAATACTTAGTTTGATCTCATATTGGTAGATTTTCCTCTTCAGCTGCAGTGACTGTGAGTCAGAGCAGTGTCAGGCTGACACGCCATGTAAATGTAAGCATAATATGTGTAAATACAGCTGTCCTCTGCTAATTACATCTTGATTGTCAAAGCAGGGAGAAAATAACAGTCCTTAACCTTAATCCTACTGAGTACCCACAGACCCCAAAACTGATGACTTATGACTTTTTGTCATATCTCACAAGTGCTTTATTCTGTCATTCCAATTTTTTTTAATCACTTTGTCAATCGATTTGTTCCAAACAATTTCATATCATTGTTTTCTAGGGCTACAACTACCAATTAATTTCATTACTGATTAATTACATCATTACTGATGATCATTTCTTGATTAATCAATCAGTTATTTAGTCTATAAATTTTCAGAAAATGGTGAAAAATGTCAATCAGTGTTTCCTAAAACCCAAAGTGGCATCCTCAAATGTCTGGTTCATGTTACAAGAAAGAAATAAGAAGTATAAAAATGGTTCTTTCTTACAGTAGTTCATTCTTGGTGTCTGAAGGTTGTTTCCCACACTGTCATCATGGCTGAGACCAAGATAAATGTTTTATTCTTTCTCTCCCATGTTACAATCTTTTTCATGTGAATAATGATACAAATGACTAGATTTTTTCGTGTGGGTTCGTGTGTACAGAATATGTGTTTCTGCCCTGTTTGAGGCAGATTTCTGAACTTACCACACGACCTTTCATCTCCATTTCCTTCTTGTAATGAAGCGGAGTCAAACAGTTTTGGGTTATTTGCATAGTTTGTGACCCGACCGAAAATTCTTAACTTGAACAGACATGTTTTACATTGATTAACACAACCTAGAGTGAACACATGCATGTTTTTTATCTTTTCAAATCTTTCCATCTACTTTGCATAGAACTGAACTAAAATTTGTTTTGCCTTCGGTGAGCACATGTGTAGGCAAATCCTTAGCACTCTGAATGCCAACTAATTGCATATCATAAGAAACACATGTACAATCATTTACTTAACTACAAGTGGTTATGATTGTGAAAGGGGTGAAAATATAGACATCAGTATGTATGATGTATGTATCTGTATGATCATGTGACGACTTTGAACATCAGAGCAATATTCATGGTTCTGACATCTTTGGGTTTGACCGCTCAACTTCCTCAAAACAATATCCTAACTCATTGGACTGTAAAATTCAACACATTGCTGGTGTTGAATCCCAACTTGTGCTAACCCCATGGCTCTTCCACTGGTGTACACAGAACCTCACTGTATTTCTCTTTGGAGGTTGTCTGTTCTGCACTACTGAGTTACAAGACCCTGTCAGTAAGTCGGTGGCTTTGACTCCTGTAAAGCTGTAGTAGTGGAAGAGAGAAGAAGAAGAAGAAGAAGAAGAAGAAGAAGAAGAAGACATGGAGAGCAGTATGCACAGAGAGTCTTCTGTCACTGCCAGACACTCCTCAGTCTTCTTGCAGTGGGGACTATGATTTATGGAGGAGTCTCCATGTTGTAAGAACCTGAGCAGGATCACTCGCTTCTGCAGGAAGAGAGAGGGGAGAGAGCAGTCTCCTCTGTCCCTGGTGCTTCTCTTACACACCTATCTTAGCTCTTCTTATTTCAATTTCTGTTTATAGTTTTGACGGATTATAAAAAAGCAATGCCAGATGGATACCTTCTCTTTTTTCCCCCTTCTGTTCTCTTCTCTTTTTTTTCAAAGTGAGTGATTGTTAAACAGTTTATGTATTCTCTTTCTGCCTGTGTGTTTATTGGAGGTAGTGAATTAGGTTTGAAACCATCACCGGAGGTTGTGTTTGAAACTTGAAAGGAAGCCCCCATAGCACAGGCCCCCTCCCTGTCTCTCATCCCCCCCACCCTCACTCCATCTCTCTCTTTCTTTCTCTTTCTCACACACAACCTCACACTCTCTCAGCGTTAGCATAGTTGTCACACTGTGGCGCCGCTATCTGCACATTATTAGTTATTACTTTATCGGCTCCCAAAGCTGTCAGAAGACACCCTCCTGGAATATACAGCAGGCATAAGCCATCAGTCCTCATTACGCTAGACCCGTGTGCAATTTACACCCAGCTGCCGCTCACACACCCATGACAACATGCTAATGTGTATGTGTTTTTGTGTGTGTGTGTGCGCACACTTCTATGCAGATGACAGGGCTGCACACATATGATATGAGCGCACCTTTGAGGGAATGCACTCACATGTATGAATGGGGCAGGGCTAATGTGCAACATGATAAAAGCATCCACCGAGGCCTTTATGTATGCGTTTGAAGAGAGCTAAGGCTTATGTTTTTTCATGCTCGGTGCTGCTGCTCCAAGCCACCAGGAGGCAGGGACAACACTGAGAACTACCGCTCAGGACAGCTCAAGTCCTGTTCAGCACACAGGTGTGCGGTAAAACCCCTGGAGGCACCCGGGACGGAACAGGGCCCAGCAAGTCAGGCTGGGTGAGTTACTGCGTATCCCAGAGATAGGGATCAACACACAACTTCACATCACCTGAAAAAGAACCACTTGTGTGTGTGTGTGTGTGTGTGTGTGTGTGTTGAAAAAGGGTGGTGGTGGGGTTGTAAAAATAAAAAAAGCATCACATCAACATAATGAATTATGTTTTGATTCAGTCCTTGCATATTTTGCCCGAGGTGGCTGTCATGAACAGATGTACAAGTCAGATTCTCATCATTACTGTTAGCGTTGGAGTATGAAGATTGTGCAAATCAGACCTCCTGCACCGACATGCCGCTGGATGCTTATTACCCAGTCCTGTTGCCAGTGACTAACCTCTCCACTGTTTGATCTAGCAAAGTGGCCACATTAGCGCTGACTAATTCCCTCGGCTGTGGGTTTGGAAACAGCACACGTTCTTGAGGCCTGCTGTCACACTGTGATTGTAGGAGCTGAGTTAAGTCTTTGAATCTCACCCCTCCTCTCCACATAGTTTTTTTAAGAGGCATCAGTTGGGCACATGCCCTCACCAACCTGTCAGTCACAGGAATGGCATCCATGTTTGGCATGAAGAAGTGGGCAGATTTCTCTGTTATTGTGGATGTTTGACATGATGTCACACATTCACAGTAGGAAGGAGTTAGTGAAGTTTTGTTTGCAAGTTAATAGGGTTGGGTCGATTCATTACAGAGCCTGACAATCATCGTCCACTCACCCTCTGCTATTGCAACATCATGAGTTGAAAGTGCCTAAGAACAGATGAATATGTAATTTAAGGAGTGCCAGCCAGAGATAGCAAAATAAAGAATTTATTATACTAGCACTTTCCATCTGATTTCCCAAAAAGAAACAGCATAAAGTATTGTCCAATTTGTAATTAACATCCAACGTAGATATGAAAAGTATAGTCTATAAAAACAAAAATCAAAAACAGAATCAACAGTATCATCACAATATTTCACTGTGGATATTGCCATATGCCAATTCTGTAGACACTGCTCAACCCTACAAGTTAATACATCAGACCGGCACCAGTCATCCAGGCCCTGCCCCCTATTGCGGAAAAGATTACTTGAGGAAAAAGACAGTGCCGAAAAGCTGCTGTGTAGCAGAAAAGGGATCCCAAAAGGGGAGCAGTTAAACTGTTTGAGCCAATAAATATAAATTAGCATCTGTCATTTATATTATGCCAAATAAAAACCTAGAAACAACCATATTAATAACCAAGGCTTTCACAGTGAGATGTGAGGCCCATAAGATACACAAATATTCACTAAATGATGCTGGTGACAGTTATTACTGATGGATAGCAAAGGTTTCTGCTTTACAGTCATAATCTAACAGCATAATAGCGTCAGACTGTGTTAACTCTAACTAAAAGTCCACAAGCACACAGCACATGTTAAAATCCCTGAAGGAATCACTCAATGATCTGTTTTTGTATAATCTTTAACTATAAGGCGTGAAGGATTTGGGATGTTTGTGAATCTGTAATGTTGTGTTGGTGAAGGCTCGCAGTTGGTGGCCATCTGCATGCAATATTTAGTGGCCACAAAGTAACTTTTTGTGGCCAAGGCGCATAGGGCCACAGTTAGTGTCAAACCATGAACAGACAACCCTTAACCATACATTACCATGCAATATACTGCCATTGTGTGGGCATCATATTTGGACGGAGGAAGACTGAATGATGGCTGACCCATGAAACTTAATTTAGTAAGGTATTGTGAATGCTGAGGTTCTGGCAAGGTAGCAAAATCATTATTACACATCTTTAAAACAAATGTTTGATGATCATACAAGAGTGAATGCAAACTTGTTGAAACTGAATCCAAGCGCACATAAAATTGTATTGATCTTCAGTTTTCTATCCCTCAAAAGGGACGTTTCCACCATACCCATATATTCACAATATGATGTATAGTGGACAATCCTGGCATATTTTTTGACTGTATATGGTTAGTAATTTCAGTTTTAGTTTCAGTTTATACAGCAATTTATCATTTATAGAATGTATGTCATATACAGTAAAGGCTTTCAGTGCAGCTGTTATAATAATTTTATGGAGGACACACTCTTAAGAAGGTCATGAATACTAACATTGCAGCATGCAAGCCTTTGAAGCAGCAGTGTCTCCAATTTGGTTATTGCGAGAGAGACATGTCCCTATTTGTCTACTCTTGCATTATCAAGAGAACGCAGGAGTATGGATGGCCAGCAGCAACAGGAAGGATTTGCTAAGTTGCTCTTGGATAGCTGAGCCTCCATCCCACATAATGCTGAACACAATTATGCAAACTTTTTTTTTTTCAATGAGAACAACGCAAAATAATGGCTTTAATATATGCCCTTACCTCCAGCAAGTGTTTTGTATGCAAATTAGGCAAGATTTCAGGGACGGAGAGGCGGAGTGTCTCTTGCATCCATCTTTTGTTGCCAGGCGGATTAAGGGAGATCTGTTATGGTTTGTTAACATGAGAGCTTTTGATTCGGATTGAAACGAAACCATGTGTAGAATTAGATTAAAGACAATGTGTGGTGAGTGACGGCTCAGGCATGTGCTGGACTTCACCCGCCCATACGCCAGCACTCACCACTGTGGTCCCATTGTTTGGCCCGGCTTCTGTTGTGAAGTGGGTTTTTGTCCTGTTTTTGTTCTGTAATGGGCTATAATAACTTATATAAATCACATTGACTGAGCTGGAGCTCCACGGTTTGGGCTTGGCATTGATGGAAGGCCTGGTTCTCCAGAGGACTGGTGAGCAGAAAGTCTTGTGTATGCTGAGGGAAAGTTTGAAAGTCAGCGGGCTTTAGGTTTTGACAGTGTTGTTTTGTTGCGAAGGGAATCAGCCTGAGGTTTTCTTCTGGGGAGGAAGGTCAAATAAAGAGAGAGGAAAGCTTTGATAGTTATCTACAAACAGTGTGTTAGACCAGGACAGGTGAAGATATGAAAAATATAAAAGGCAGCTGAATTTGTGTGAATTTCTTCCCTGTCTTTTTGCCTTGCCTGAAGGGTTTTATTTTGATATCAAAAAGAAAATGAGAAAAATAACGCTGGATTACAAAATCAGGCTGTTCTCATTAAAAAGGGCGCA
Organism: Lutjanus campechanus; assembly: GCA_027495735.1. Lineage (NCBI taxonomy): Eukaryota > Metazoa > Chordata > Actinopteri > Lutjaniformes > Lutjanidae > Lutjanus > Lutjanus campechanus. The sequence continues at coordinate 22,250 of JAJHUR010000109.1, forward strand.
CAAACATCAACAAAGGGAGAGAACATAAATAATGCCTTCTTGGAAACTGTGCTCAAGTGGAAGGCAGTGTGTGTTTTTCCTACGTTAACTGATCTTACGTGAAGGTGTGTGTTTGTGATAATGTGCTGGGATGATGAATTAAGGAATCAGGAATTAGTGAGAGCACTCACTGTGTTCATTACCAGTCAGTGATGTTTTGTCAATAGCAGGACTCACATCGTCTTGTAAGCTTTGGGCTGTGCATTTAGTTACACTGCTGGGAATTGTCCGTAACCCTGTTTTACATTGAAAATAGCCCAGAGGAAAAGGGGTAAGAGGAGCGAGGGGGGTGGAAGCAAAGAGTAACCACTGATTAATTATGCACATCCCTGATTGTGACATGCTATCTGCTGCTATTAATGGGCAAGGATAATCACTCCGGATTGTAATTTCAGCCTATGACTTCAGAAGTGTACTGTGTCCAACATCAATCTTCATACCAAACCCCGTAATTTGCAGAGGAACTTCATTTGCGAGTGTTGTTGAGTCTCCAACTCGGCTCATTTTTAAGAAGAGTAGTGAAGTGTTGAGGAGAAGTGGGGGCAGAGAGGGCGGAGGGTTGCTTTAAATGGTGTCAGCCATAGACAGGCAAGTTGGAACAGGAAGCCGTGATATTACTGTACACTGCTTGAGGTTATGAAAAATAATTAGAGATCTGCGAGGAAGAAAAAAATGTGTTTTGAGGTGGCATATGAAAGTTTTTGCAGCTTTCATTGTTTGAACTTTTAATTCAGCTCTAAATGAGTGCCATTATTCTCACTCACGTGGTGTTATTGTGGAGGAAAATATACGATAGCTTGGAAAAAAATATCACATTAAAATGTTAAATACGAGTTAATGAGAAAATAACACTCACCAGCTGATTTTTAGGCATCATCAGAGTTGCCACAGAGCTGTTTCAGGTACTGTATTTGCTATGAAATGTGTGTCTGTAAATGTAAATGTCTGTTTTATGTCATGTGCGTAATAACTCTGCCTATTAGAGGGAAAATATAAAGAAGATAAATGGACAGTTTATTCCCCATTTTATCCAATTTCAGCACATTTTTTTCATTACAAACTCAAACCTTATAAAAAATAACAAAGTGAAATTGAGCCCAGCTTCTCAGCTCTCTTTTTTTTTTGCCTTCTCCAAAAGCTTCACTGGCAGTTTGTCTAAAAGCCGAAATGAAACGAAGAATGTAATTAGAGGGAAGGGAAACTTTTAAGGGGAATTTCAGAACGCCGAGCAATCAGAGCCTTAAAAGCAGCTTTTGGTCCCCCATCAGAGAGTCTCCTGCCCAGCCACAGACAGTACACAGAATGTAACGGGCCCCCTTTCCACAGAGACATACAGCGTCTTACTGTTTTTATTCTACCTTCTATGAGTGCGCTTTGCTGCTGTCACACCTCCCTTACATTAACCTCGCTGTGTGGCTTCCAGATCCAAGAGGAAACCACAATATACAGGCTTTCTCCTGCTGGAAAAGACAGGAAGGGGGAGCTTGGTGGTGAGGAGACTGGGTGGTGGGTGATGGTATAAAAGTAAGAGATAGAAAAAGAAGACCAGGTGTGAGAAATGCAGGGACTGGGTGAGAGAAATGCATGAAAAATAGCATGAAAAAGTCTGTCCTTTGGTTCTTTGAGGCCCATTGGCGAGGCTAAACAAACAGCGAATGCTTTGGAGAGACACATTAACTGTAACTGCCCTTGATCTGGCAGTGTTTAGAGTGCTGTCGGCATGGCTAATAAACACTTCATTTAGTTTTAATGGTGCCGGCGCCTCTCCGCAGCCTTCAAAAGTACCCTTTATTTGGGTCATTTACGGCTCTTCCTCGAGGAGCACCCGAGGGACGGCAGATCCAGTCCACATCTCTGTCTGCTGGAGCACTCCAGGCCTGGGGAAAATTAATAGGGCTATCTGGGAAAAATAAATAAGTGATGGGCTTTACCCCTGCCAACAGCCCTGAGAGCTTATTAAGGCAAAGTGAAGGGAGATGGGGCAGCAGAAAAAGAGATATTAATATGAATTTTGCACCTTTTAATGTAGGGCCAGGCTAGTTCTTTTCTCAGTTTCATCCTTTCTCTTTTTTCCCCCTTTTATTCCATTTCCTCATGCATGCTCTCCTATCTTCTTCTTGCTTTGCCTCTGTGTTCCTCCTCTGCAGTAATTGTAAACACAGCAATTATGGATTGTGTGAGACTTAATTATAGCTTGTGCAGAGCCCTGGGGGAGCTCTGGCGGAATGCTGCGGCTGATAAAAACGCCAGCTCATCAGCACCCCTCCAATGGTGGCGAGCCCCTGCGAGAGTGGACCAAAGGGAACCGGTCCCCCAGGGCCCTCCCAGCCGAAGGACCAATTAGTATTAGGCAGGAATTAATCTTAACGGGACACAGCCACTCAAACAGGTCCTCCCAAGGTGAGGAGGAATTAATGTGGTTGCCTTATTGGTTATTGCTGCTGTTGTCTTTTAGGTCGTTCCCCGCTTGGCGAATGGGCTTAGGCGTCTCAATAGACCAGATGGTCTGTAGCTGACATGTGTTCTTCTGTACGCGCCGTATCGAGACACAAGTTGGAGGAAGCTCCTGGATTGGAAAACAGAGCTAATCGAATCAGAGGAGAAAATGTGGCATCTAATTTTTTTCTGTTCGTACTCACTGCAGCTCCATTTATGCTTTTCTGGAAGAGCTTTAAAAAAATCGGTCAGAGGGGGAAATGAATTTAAGGCAGCAGCTCATAAATTCTAGTAACTGCTTCTTGTATTTAGACATTCAAAGCTCAGCCCTATTGTCAGATCCCATCAGGAGGGGGCTCATATAGTGATCCATGCCCAGTTTGAGTATTGATTTCTGGGGAGCATGGCTCCATTAAGGTCCTGCCCGGGGGTGTGGTGGGGTCAGCAGGGGAAGTTGCGGGCTGCCGTGACCCCAGCTGCAGTTTACAATCGATTAACTCTGACTGGGAAGGGAGAAAGTCCTGGGGAAGTAAGCGCAGGGCCCCACACGCGATTAGGCTACATTAGCCCTCTGGTCAGAGCTGTTCCAGAGGTTGCAGTAAGTTAATTAGCACTTTCTTATGATATCAGTGATGACAGGGGTGAAGCAGCTAGCATTGATTCGGCTTTACTCCATTTCAGCCTTGGAGACCAACCACCAAAGAACCGGATACTCCCAGCCTCCTTCTGTCTAATCGAGCACAACATGCACGTCACTACCTGGAAACGATTAGTAATCACTAACCCTTTAAGACCACTAATATGCAAACTAACCGTAAGTGTTGATATTTAAAGCTGTGTGAAGTGTTACTTGAAACCCACGCCGATTTGATAGAGAGGGCTGACATCACATTTGGAGTAAAGGGTCTTCTTCTGTTTAATTATCACCTGGAGGGGATCATGCAATCGCTTGCTTGTTTGTGTGTGTTTGTGTTTGTTTGACCTACCGACCTAATTGTAGTGTGCATATCATGACTGTATGCCAAAGGAGCTCTGTGATTCCTAATTTTGGAAAAGCTTCGACAAACCTTTTTTATGCTTTGATGTGGGCGACAGCACTGGCCACAAGCATTATGTTTTCGGGTCATCCCATTCTTGTGAACTAAACATCTCAAGAACACCTTGAGAGAATTTCTTCAAACTTGGTTCAAATGACCACATGGACACAAAAATAAACTGATTAGATTTTGAAAGTCAAAGGTCAAGGTCACTATGATCAAATATCCATCCCATTCTTGTGACCGCAATATCTCAAGAATGCCTTGAGGGAAGTTTTTCTAATTTGGTAAAAAAAAAACAAAAAAAAAACATCCACTTGGACTCAAGGATGTACTGACTGGATTTTGGTGATCAAAGGACAAAGGTGACTGTGATCTCACAAAACATGTTTATAGCCATAACTCAATAATTTTATGCTTTTATGCGTTTTTTTGCACTAATGTCTAATAGGTTACTATAGTGCTGGACAGTAGCAATTACAAAATAAATGCAAGCGTAATCTACAATTACAATTTACAATTACTGAGAAAAAATATTATTAAAAAAAAATGTATTAAATTACAGTTACATCCAAATATTTTTTTTCGGGTTGCCTGGCAGAGATCTACACTCTACTGAGTGCACTCTTCTAGTTCTGTAGTGTTTTCTTGTCCTTTTCAAAACAGATGATAATAAACTTCAGAGGGATAATGGACTTGCATTTATGGCTTCTGACAGTTTGCAAGGGTTTGACAAGAGGGAGGTTGCTCTCTTATGACACTTATACATAGACATAAGGCAGTGCACATAAGGCTTGAGATAGAAGCTTCCACTTTGACATCCCATCACAGGTTCTCCTCATAATATGCGTGTTTTTGCCTGTGACGGCTCATTGTCTGTTCCCTCCTTCTCGAGAGAAAGCACAAGCACCCTGCACTAATTTCTTATTTTGGCAATTAAAGTGTAAAGGTGTCAGAAGCTGATCGTCTTTGTCTCCACAGCTTACCGCATAACGAACATCTCCCCGTCTCGTCATGTCTCTCCAGTAATCCCTTTGTTGTTTGCCTGCCATTTTCTTTATTTTGCCTCCTGCTCTGTTCTTGTCATTCTTCTTTACCGCTCCATCTTTCTTTTTCTCTTGTGCTACATCTTTCTCTCTCCTCTGCTGGTCTCACAGTACTCCCTTTGTTAAATGAAAGGTTTGCCAATAGATCGCTCGCGCTCTTTGTTCTTCCTCCTTTACAGTGTGCTGCTCTCAATATTGTTTGTTTTACCAGCAGCTAAACTGCATTACACCTTCTTTTTCTCTTTGTCTGTATCGCTCCATCTCCGCCTGTCTGTTTTCGCTCGGGGCCCAGCCAGGCAAGTGAACAGCGACAGATGAAGCACCTTGTCTGTCAGCAGTGTTGGAGGGAATTAATCACAATTCAGTAAGTGCTCTGATGAGGATTCAGAGATGCTTGTTAGAGATAGAGCCATCAGGTGTGTCTGATCCGTCATGCAGTGACAGCAGCCTCGGGCGGGACACTGAGCCAGGTATTAAGGCCTGTTTAGGGCCCAGTCCTGCCCTCAGGTGCTAGTGGTCATGAGTGCACAGGACTTCAAATTAACAACCACCAACCCACCAAATGTTGGTTAAAATTAATTGTGGTGGTGTTGTCAACTGGCTAACCAAGCAGCAGCTGAATCTAATTGCAATGTCCATCGCAAAGTGCCAGATCATGTGCTTTGAACATGTAACTTTTCCACATTAAAATGTCTAAAGTCTACTCAACATATGTTACATTTTTTGTTGAGTCGTGTACTTACTTTATACCTAATGTTTCCAACGATGTTCAAATGCAGAGAAATAAGTAATTTTACTCAAGATCATGGTGCGTTTCATTTAGTCGCCTGTCAATGGCGTCAGTGTCACATTGCCCATACCCCTTCTGGTTGCTATAACTTTCATCAGAGAATGAGGAAAGTAGTCATTGAACATGACTAAATGTAACATGAATAAAATTTAATACATTACCTTGTCCGTTAACATTATATCTGCCTGAGTAACATCAGATAGATTTTCAGCAGCAGTGGTGTTTTTTTAACGACTCCCATGATGGGGACGACTCCCCATCCCAGTGTCATTAAAGTCCATCTTTTGTTATTGAGAGACCATACTTTGCATTGAAGCAGGGCCCTAGCTCATCTGCTATTCATTCATCCAGTACACTATGCCGCATCGGGGTTGTAGGAAACATAATTTGTAGGATAGCCTGGTACATATATGCCCCCAGGTGATGTGCCTTTGAAAGATGAATTTATGTTTTTGCATGTAATGATAAATTTGCTCTCCAAGTTGTGCAAAAGGAATTTAAGTCAAAGATTCTCTCCATCCATCAATCATATCTGTAGTTACTCACACTATAGCACAAGACAACTTACAATTACAATAAAAATAAAAAATGATTTCACTTACTTTAGTGCTGAAGGGTTGCATTTAATTATGAATAAGTCACTTTATTTCTCCCCCAATAACTTTTTTAGGGCTATCTGGGAAACCTTGTTCTGGACCAAATAAACCCAACTACAGATGTGAAAGCACCCTCAGATGACTGTTCACATCAGAGACCTCAATACCAATGTTATTTTCAATACCTTTGTGTTGATTTGCCCATATTAGTGAAAATTATGATTAAGAAGTTATACAAAATTGGTCTCATTTGGCACACCTGTTTTGATCTGCAATGTTAATTCATTTATTTTACAAAAGTTTTTTCAATAGCTTCCATGTCATGTGACCCAGTGAATCCAAATCAATACTGAATTGTATTACTACACTGGACAAACAGGACACGCCTCATTTAATGGATTTTTAGTGTTTCTTCTATTTTATATGAATATTTTTATTCAAAGGTTATGATTTAATTTCAATATTAGACTCTAACCCTTTTGTCCTTTTCTCTCCCTTTTCTTTGTTTGCCCTCAAGTTGGTAAGGTCACTCTGAAGGTGTGCACCCAAACTGTGTACACTGCACATGCCACGTTCTTGAGCCTTTGCCACCTTTATCTCAAAATAATCCAGGGAAACCACTGATATTTTACACTTTTTAAACATATTTTTACATCAGTATCAACTGAAAAAAATGTGAAAGGATCAATGAAATTACACTTAATGTTTTGGTTCGGTAACATAAGCCAGTAGGTGAGTAATGTCAAAGTTTTAACACACACACACACACACTGAAACACAAACACACATTCACATATGTAGAGAACTATGAATGATGTCATTGTACAGTGTCACTGCGAGACAGACAGACACTAAACAGTTGAGCTCTTCTGCATATTAGCGGCTATATGTGGCCATGTCTTCACATGCCAGGGGGAGTGCCTGTGCTCCTTTGGAAAGCCAAAGTGTATGTTATGGCTTTGTGACAAATCTCTGACATGACACAGTAATCAGATAAGAGCTCAACCCTGAGGCCAGAGACGGCCGCTGGGACAAAGGAACAGGTTGAAAAATAATAAATATCTCTAAAATGTTACAAATTATAAGTGCTCTGCTATTATGGGAGTGTATGTGATGTGCTCTTTGTGTCTGCGCCCAGTTGCACATTCCTCAGGGTAATTTACAACATGGCTCCGAGCAGCTTGTTTAATTTCAGAGCCCAAATGAAAGCGTTTGCGGCTTATTGGCATATTTTTCTTGTTAAGCAATGTTTAAGGTAGAGATAGACACAGCGGTAATTGCAGGTTTGACTGAGAGTAGGAGTTGAGTTAGCAGACATCAACACTCCCCCTGCCTTGGGAAGAAAATGAGAATAAAAAGATAATGTTGCAGATAAAGCATGAGAGAGGTATGTCATCCACTTAACTATTTCACTGTTGGTGGGGGTGGGGGCTCGCGTGGATCCGGCTGAAGATGCAAAGTCGACTCAAAGTACGACGGGAAACATTTGAGCAGAATATAAACAAGAAAGCAAAAAAAAGTAACTGGGACAGAAATTAAGAATGAGGACACATCAGCCTGTAATAGCGGTAGAATAACAAACACAAGCCAAAATTAGTCTCACAATAAACTGACAGGGGTATAAAAACAAGCCTGCGTACATGATGTGAGATTATAATGAGGCATTGATTGTTTGTCCTCAATTTCCATTTCAGTTCCCTCTCAAATTGAAGGCAGACACTTGTAAACAGCCATACCTATGTCTTTGCTGTTCTCATTAGCTCTCCTTTTTATTTTCCCCTGCGCGTTATTGAGCGAGAGGATCTAGATGAGAGGGCCCGTGTCACTTCCTGTTTGCAGGAGTGCTTCCTGTTTTCCTGACCATGTTCTGGTCGTCTGTTCCCGAGCTGGTGTTTATCGCCTGGTTTGCAACCATCTGAATGTTGCAGCCGGGGTCCTCTGGGATGTTTGTTTGTGCTGTCTTTTATTATGCCATTTTTTAACTGCCATTGTGGCAAGACAGGAATGTGCCATTGCTTGTTGTTGGCTGCTGGAGTGAGAAAGCCCAATTACCATGGGTCCCAGTGCCTGGTTGTAGTTGTACAGTAGGCTTAGCTGTGTATGTGTGTGTGTATGTGTGTGTGTGTTGGAGTTGTTCTGGTGAGCAGCTGTCCCAGGCCCCACTGGCAGTGATGGCAGGGGATGGTTACGGTTGCAGCGGTGACAGCGAGGAGGAGGAAGAAGAAGCAGACAGGCTTATGAGGGACTCCTCATGTGTTGTGTGCTGCCACCTTGGTTCAGCTCTCCCTGTCTGTCTCCTCACCACTTTTAACTGCTGTCTGATGTTGTAAAAATCTTGTATGTGACGCTGCGACTGAACTCGTGTGTGTTGCTCCCAGTTTACACAGTATGTGTGGCCAATTAGAGCTGGGGTTACGAGGCTGATGTATGGATTATAGTCTATTATTCCTTCCTCCTTAATGTTGACCATTAACTGCTGTGTCATTAGTTACTTTACCAACTGTGGTGGCACAGGAAGGCACACAGTCTGTCATACACATTTCTCTGTGGCTACATGGCATGCGATACAGGAATGTGCTGCAAAACGTTGACAGTATTCAGGGGAATGTTAGTAGAGTAAACCAGGAACCACATTATACGGCTGCCATCTAATTAAAAGAATATAGCAAGTACATTCATTTTACTTTAAAATTGATGTCCTGCGTTGCAAACATGCACTCATATAAATATATATTTATCTAAAATATAAATGCAACATTTTTGTTTTTTCTCCCATTTTTCATGAGTAAAAGGTCCAAGACTTCTGCTGTGCACACAAAGGGTTTATATCTCTCAAATCCTGTTTGCAAATTTGCTAAAACCTCTGGAAACTCAAATCTTTCCTGTCTTGCGTCTTGAATTCAATGGCTTCTGCTTGGACTTTTTTAACTAAACTAATTATGAATGTTTATTTACACTCAGATCTGGATTTACTATTTACTATTTAAAGCCACATTTCCAGAGCCTTTAAAGTGAAAGCTTCTCATTTAGACATTTATTAGGCACTGATCTATGGCTATTCACACAGGGGTACAGATATAATTTTTTTCCCCAGGAGGGCAAATTCATGACCTGCCCTACTCTACCTCTGATTGACCTGATTGACTGTGATGTTCTTACCGTAGCCTTAACCAATTACTCCTCAGGCCTAAACCTAACCAACCCAACCAACAAAGGCAACAAGCCAATCAGAGGCAGGGTATGACAGGTCATGACTTTGCCCTATGTGACCTAGCTATAGTATAAATGTCTAATAAATGTCTTTGTCAAGATCAACCTGCACATTTTTGAGTGGACTTTTATTGTGACCAGTCCAAGGCACACCCTGTGCAGTAATCATGCTGTTTAATCAGCATCTCTGGCAAAGGAGAATTGCTCATGTAAATTTGTGAACATAATTTGGGAGAAATAAACTTTTTGTGTGCGCAGAAGAAGTCTTAGATCTTTTTCTTCAACTCGTGAAAAATGGGAGCAATAACAAAATGTTGCACTTATATTTCAGTTGAGTGTACATTGTAGAATGGTTTGTTGAAATCTGCTCAGGATTGTACAAACCCTCAATTTAACAAGAAAAACAAACATATGAATTGTGAGTTTTCTCGGGTTGCAGCTGCAGTGTACACAATAGTATCCTGTGCATGATTCCTCTGCTGTGTTGTTCCACTGTGGGCAGCGTTGTGTGTGACACAGCATTGACTTGCTGTCTGTCTGTCTCATATCCAGTGTGGCAGCGTAGTGAGCAGTGTCTAATGGAGCCTCTGATGAATAATGAGTCCATACACTGGTAATGTTCTGTGCCGAGTAACGGCTGCATTGGTTTCTGTCCTGTTAACTCCGCTGGTGTAAGATTGATTGTGGTGTGCTCCGCAGTCATACAAAGACACTTCATTGCTTGGCAATGAAAATAAAGCTTCTCCCACTGAAATGAAGAGCAATGGCACCGGGGCAATGGAGGCAGACCAGCGCCGGGCCTGGAGACAACCACGGCACCAGTGTGAGTGAGTGACACACCATGAAATAGGCACTGCTCCAATAAGACGTATTTGTTTACACATTGCTTTCTGCTAATTGAGGTGTGGCAGAGTTTGTTATTTTTGCCTCAGTCGAGATGAACCCTACTCGCCCCGATTAGGCCTCTCACTGTACTTAGAGATCCTCAACCAAGACTCTCCTTCAAATTACACTTGACACTGTGAAGAAACATCTAATAGAAGTGTGTAATGGGCTCTGATGACAAACTACACGGTTGGAAGACCATGTAATCTCCCCGCAATTAATTAAAGTGCGTCCTGTGTGTGTGTGTGTTAGCAGTTTTTTTTTTTTCTTACTCTCTTTCTCTCACACCCAGCCTAACCAGATGCCACCAAATAACTGAAATAACATTGCCTGTCAACAGTAAAAAATGAAGACCCATACCCTAACAAAGAAAGGTACTTAGAGCTGGCAGAGGGAGGCAGATGCAGGGTTATTTATGCTCCAGTGCTTCTCAGTGTCCCGGTAAGGGTCCTCCACAGCTCAACATCTGTACCTCCACCCGCCTAATTACCCACAACACCCCTGCCCAACCGCTTCCTAGTCTGTCACCACCTCAAAGCTCGCTGGAGAGGAGCAGGGAAAAGAGAAGGTGAGAAAAGTGTTACCTTTGCCGGTCTGCATTGTACAGTTTTCCCGTACAGTATTTTACTTTTTGTCATTTTTCCTGCTTCAGATATGACTAGCCACAACGTTTGGCTGTACCACACATTGCTAAGTAAATATTTTTGCACGCTCTAATTTTTTTTTATATAGCAGTTGTATCACTTTTACTAAAAATGTTATTTCATACACTGTAAAAAGTGTATTTCAGTAGTAGTTGAAGAAATGTAATGCTTTGAATGAGACCCTTTGATGATGCCACTCTGCTCTCTTATCCTGCTATTCTTATTTCTGACTGAAATGTCATGACATCATGACATCCACGTCTTTTTTCCTCCTGAAGTTTAGCCACCATTTTCTTTTGGTGACTCAGAAAGATGGTTAAAGGTAGAAATTTGTCCAATACCATAAAACAAACTTTTCCCGAACCCATACTATTAGGTTGTTAAAGAGCAGTGTTATACTTTTGGATAAAGCAATAAAAGGTGAATTGGAAAATTGGAAAATTTTAAGTTGACCTGCTTTGAATTTCGGTTGCATTCATGCAAAATGTTGATTTGAAAGTAATCAGATTATCAGATATGAAGTCCATCTGACTTAAAGCATTTCTATTCATAAACCTTGTTAACTCATTTTGAAAAATCTTAATTCATGTGTGTAACCAGTTGAGTTTTTTTTTTTTTAAGTTTGTCCAACAGTTCTGTTATTTCAGTGTGCTGATCAGAAACATTTTATATTAAAGGAGATGCTCATTCGAGCTCTGTCTCTTGCTCCCTTAGCCCTCTTTCCACATTGTTCTCACACTTAACTTTTGTTATTTATTTCCCAGCACAGTATTGATCTGAAGACAGAGAACAATTAGGTCAATTTTGGGGATAATTCCCCTGTCTTCACTTATTTTTATAAGTAAATGAGAAATTTGCCATGCTTTATGTAAGTTTTGATGGGAGATATCAGTTTGGAGTTGCTTGTGCCATTGATTTGATTAAAGGCATTACGCATTGTCTAATGAGTTTTACACATGGCTGAGTGGTGAATAATCACCCAGTGATTTCTGACCCAGAACTCTTCTTCACACCCCCTCCTTCCCTCATTTTTCTCACTTTCTCCCTTTCTCACTCTCTCAGAGCAGAGGACTAGACACTCGGTAGCTCACAGAAGAGGTAACGGAAATCAATTGAGACCGTGATTTGAAGAGTTTTTCCCTCCACTCTCAAGTCAAATTGATTCCTTTGCTTGTTTTGCTTTAATAACCATTTTAGGTAAGTGTTCAGTAAATGTGCAGAGAATGAATATGAATATTAGGTGTCAGGCCTCTTTGCGTGAGATCAGTTTTGAAAACTATAAATTTTACCCGGCTGCAAATTGTCTGGCAATTAAAGCGTATTGTGTATAATAAGCAGTGTCTCTATTGGGTGTTTAGCTTTATCGAGCCTGTCTGGAGATAGAACTCATACCTGCTGCTCTGTGAATTGCAGCACATAAAAGATGGACTGAATATGTTCCCGGGGAATATTGCCCTCTCCAAAAGACCAATCCGTCTTGCTTAGGGAGGCAATCTTAGGTGCGGTAGATAAACTAATATTTGTGTATAACCTCAGTCAGACAATACAAATGATCGGATGATTTTTCATCTCCTTATGCATACAGGGAAATATGAAAAATTGAGGTTTAGGAATATTTGCAGGGTCTGCGAGGCGGCTGGCTGGGCCGCTGAGTGCCCTGGGCCACGCTCCTCACCAACGACTGCCGAGTGAAGAGTGATGAGAATATTATACCCGTCTGTTTCCCGTCACTCCCCATCCTCCCCTCCCACCTTCTTCATTCTCTCCTCTCACCACACTAATTCATATGGCCACAAGATGGAGAGAGAGGGAGTGGGTGAGGTAAAATTAGAGGGAGAGCAGTGCACAGGCTGCCCCTCCGGCTCGCCGTCTTTGACTTTCGCCGTCTGCCCGCCACCCATGATTGACAATCACACTGACATAATTCTCTCGGTGCCTCTTGCTCCTCTTTATTGTCCCTCCAACCCTAAACCAACACCCCCACAACCACTGCCAATTCTTACCGCTGACACACACACACACACACACATGCTCTTCATCCTCTGGCCCTCAGTTCTTGTTCAGCTAAAACACTCCTATTGGGTTAATCTGCTGGTGTTACTCTTCATTACATTGGGAAGCTGCTGGGTAGATGGCACAGTTTCGTCCCTATAGTGTTGCATTTTGTCATAATGAAACTCATATTTGTGGAGGCTGAGAGAAAGTACTTATTCTGAGATGGTATCTGTTATCTTAAAGAGGTAGTTAGGATTATTTTAAGTGGGGTTGTATGAGTTTCTTATTGATAGTCGGCGTATCAGGTACAGTAGATGCCGATTGGCATGTCTCCATGAGAGGAGAGGAATACCAGCAATGAATGAGATACTATGGACAGGATCAGCAACAAAAGGTATTTTAGCCAATTAAAAAAGGTCCACCTAAAAAAATTGACATCAGTTTAAATGTGCACTATATTTAGAATATTTTCACCACTTTACTGTCAGAAAGCCTTTTCTGACAGGATACTGCCGTTATATAAGCCAAATATTGCTCTCTCAAAACCAACTAAACTCCACAGGAGAAATCAGTAATTTTATCTTGCAGAACACAGGCGTTGCTGGTCTACCGCTGCCTCAATCTATTAGTTTGTTTCTGTCTGACTTCTGTGAATGTGAACTATCGTTTTAAAACACAAAAGTCACACAATAACACAAACAAACAGAACGAGGCAGTCGTAGACCAGCATCTCCCAAGTTATGTGAGGTAAGATTATTGATTTGGTTGGTTTTGAGAGAGTGATATTTGGCTTATTTAATACTGGTTTCCTGTCAGACAGCAAAGTAAAGTAAAGTGAAAACATTGAAATATAATGTATGCTTAAACTGATATTTTTTGTGATGGACCCTTTTTAAGTGGCTAAAATACCTTTGGTTGCTGACCCTCTTCACAGATGTTCATTGCTTCTTTGCTGATGCCCCTCTCTGCTTCTTATGGTGGTCATCTACTGTAGGTAATACACTGACTATCAATCCTCATACAACCCCACTTCAAATAATCTGAACTATCCCTTTAAAATGAACTTTGTTTCATGTACGGTAGATTTAATGCATATGTAGGTTACAGAAGTACCATTAACAACCAGCTTAATTTTACACGTCTTTCTTTTATAATAAGCAGCTCTTGAGAGCATGGCACAGGGTGTTTTCTACCAGTATCAGTCATGAAAAGGGCATGTTTCCCTATAAGACAGAGGGCATTTGGTTCCCTTCAAATATAACAGCCCGGTGTCCCTTTCTATCCTTATTCCCTGCTTCGAAAAAACTGCTGAATCCCACAGAATCCAGCCGTCAAGTGCAATTCCCCTCACCAACACCCCCTGACATGAAGATGGTGACATTTACCCCCACGCTCCACTCTCCTCCTCCTCAGGTTTGGGAGTTTTTATTTTTGGTTTATTGCGTCGCCTCACGCCAAAGCCTCCATGTTTTCCCTTGAAAACCTTTCTGTTTGCTCTCTATATTTCTGCATTATCTCCCTTTGGCCTCTGCTTTTCAATATGTCTATTTTTCTCCCCCCTTTTTATTTCATTTTCTCCCTCCCCTCCCTTTCTTTGCATCTCCCGCTGTATCGCTCTCCCATTCTCTCTCTATTTTAGCCTTACTACGGCAAAGAACTTCTCCCCTCCCCTGTTCATGATAAATCAGGGGTCTGAGCAGCGGCACTCGGTCAGAGGCATCAGTCGCGAGGCTGATGAGATAAGCGGCGCTCATCTCTCGGCCCTGTATGGAGATTTATTGGGCTGGGATAAGCAACAAGCTAGCCATCACTCTCAGCCAAATAGACTCCCCGCCTGCATGTGTTTATTCTTATTGCACTGCCACGACCACTGCCGCTGTCAGGGGTGGAGTAGCCCCCGGAGGCCTGCTCCGTGGTAGAGGAAGCCTAGCCCTGCTCTCTGGATCATTACCTTCTATTAGATCAAGAAAACAAGCCTCCACATTGGGGCTCTGAGTGACACTGATGGCCCAATTTCTCTCTATCTCTGAGGACCACATAGGCATATATAAAATAAGGTTATTGTTTATATTGGCTCCTCTCATTCGAGTGTCAACGCTGTAGTCTTCCTTTTGTAAATTTGCAAGCCCTCCTTTTGGCGCACTGCACATAGAAGAAATTTCCAAATTATTCACATATTCAACAAACATGTTTTTCAGCGGTTGAGTCAGGTGTCAGGGGGCATTCAGGGACAAGTAAGGTTTGAATAGATGTACATATTGGCTTTGTGGACAATGAATGAATGAATGATCTTTGAATTTTGGGACTGTGCTTTCATAGACAATGTGCACTGTGTGCTATAGCTTCTCTGTAAATTAAGTGGCTCCACTGGGGTTCAAGTCCAGTTTGAGCTGTGTAACTTTTGAATTAAAAAATAACCACATAAGTGGAATTCATATGCAAACCAAGGCACCTTTGCTGAATTAAAATACTCAGAGCTTTACTTCTACACTAGCTGGTATGGTATGACCAGTAGCTTGTGGTGGCTGATGCTAAGCTAGCTAATAATAGCAAGTATAAAGTAGATAGTGATGTGTAAGTGAAGTTATTGGGGCAGGTCACTGGCTGTGTTGCCATTAATGCATATTTCTGTGCATTTTTAAGTAAGTTTTTGCGGTCACTTGAGGTGTTTTTTGCTTTTTTTGAAAAAGACTTTACGTGCTTATTGGAAGATGGAAACACCTTTCTGAAGTAGCAAACATTTAACTCACATGACTGATCACCTGTGTTCACTCTGACAGTTTCCTCATTGCTCCAAAGGCTTTACACATCCATGATTGCTCCACACAGATCTTTAGGATTGATTAATGTAATTACATCATCTTGTAGCTCCCTCTTCTTATGCAATGGTATAATGGTTTTTAAGAACGGAGAATTGGTGCCACCACCTACTGCTTATCTCGATGAACCAACTCCTAATAATCACATTAGCCAATCTACTCAAAATTCTGTTAAAATTCCCTGTGCTACTGTTACACTTTAATAATAATAATAATAATACATTAAACTTATTATTATTATTATATTATTTTGTTTTAGTATGTGACAGATGAACATTTCAATCATTTTATCCCAAATGTAAACACACCCTACCTCACAAGAAACATGTTTGTGGTTTCTTGCTTGTGGGTCTTCTACTCACTTTCAGCCAGGGGTGATTTGCGGATGCGTGCGGATTGCAAATGGCGGCAATGTCACATTTCGCAAATGATTGTTGCTCACAAACTGCCTCATGCACAGATGGCAAATTTGTTTTGATTCAAGAAACACTAAAATATGAACAGGACAGCAAATTATCTCATGTTCAAATTGTGCTTGCGTAATGGAAACTGTTGAAACAGACCTCAGGTCACCTAATGACGTATTTAAAGGACCAGTGTGTAGGATTTTGTGACATCTAGTGGTGAGCTTGCAGATTGCAAACAACTCGTCTCACCCACCCCCTGCACCTCAAAAATCACAAAAGGCTGTATTTAGAGCTAGTGTTTGGTTTGTCTGACTCGCACCCTTTGCAGATTTAAACAGCTCATTCTAAGATAACAAAATACAACAATTGTATTTCCTGTTGATTATACACAAATGAAAACATACTTATGAATGTTACATTTAATTTCTGCCATATTCTGCCAATAGATCCCCCTAAATCTTACACGTTGGACTTTTAAAGCAACTGTCTCAACTGAAAGTAAAGGGTAATTGAATGTTGTCATTCTGTAGTTGCCACATGTGACCACAGTGGCCACTGTTCAGCAGGAGTTACATAGTCTCACTCCAACTCTACTTCTCCAGCTGCTGATGACAGCATTAATTTCAGGCGACCAGCAGTCTAACACATTAACTGTTGCCCAGCTGGTGTCAGAGAGCTGCAGGCCAGGACGCACACGTCCGGCACCCACTTCACTTCACCCCTCCACTCCCTCCCCGGTGCCACAAAAACACACTCCACTCACCCAACAAGTTTTCCACAAATTGCTTTTACCCTCCTCACCCCATGAGTGTACACACGCACACACAAAGTTAGGCCCGGGCGGAGTAGCGGGGGTTAGTTTTTCAGCACTCAGGTTATATTTAATCATGGCTGGCGGATGAGGAGGCTTTTCTCTTTATGAAAGGTATTAGAGCAGCACTGTGTTTTCACTCAGCTTTACACTCTGCCCCCATGCTTTTCTTCCCCTGACCTCTGTTACCATGTGCCAGGGAGGAATTTGATAAAGTGACACCAGGCCCCCACTATCTCCTCCTCTCTCTCCATCTCCCATCTCTGTCTCAGATTCTAATAGTGTGTCTGGCAGGTCTGGACTGCCTCTCATCTCATCAGTGGGGTCACACCTTTGGGCTGCCCTCGCTCTGTCTCCCACAGCACTTGCCTTGTCATTTATTTTGCTGCTGAAGCGGCCAGCGAGCTGGCGGGTCTGATTCAATCTCCTACATCCTTTAGGCTCATGTACTGGACAGAGCCACCGCCTTGTGCAGTAGTGCTCTCCGGAAAGTAGAGGGGGCAGGGTTTGTACAGCAGGAACATCAGGCCCCCCCCGTCTTGCTACTTCCTTGCTCTCCACTCATCCTTTGCTCTTACCTCACTGAACCGAAACCTTCGGGGAGGACTTTCTTGCGCCATGCATTGTTAAAACACACTTTCGTTAGCCGAGGAATCGCACTCTGACAGAATACTCTATCATTCAACTTTCCCTCTGCATCCTTATGCGACTCACCCCAACCCTAGTTGATCTGTACTACTTCCACTTAAGGGCCCCATTCTCTTTGATCTAACTAAAGTTACAGAGGAAAGTGAGAAGCATTGGGAAAGCTCCAGCAGGGGGGTTTACATGCCCTTTCAACACTTGGAGAAGCAGGGGATGCTCTCCATTCTGCTTCATGTTGTACCCGGGGACTCTCCCCGCTTCACTAGCATGCATCAGCAGACACTTGGTCATTAGGTAGATTGACAGTGATTGTCTGGCCTGCAGAACTGAGGCAGCCTCCGCTCGCCTCAGATGCCTGCTTTGAAATGCACACATATAGATTTTGTGTGGGTGAACAGAATTAACAGAAAACGTTACAAGCAAAAGTAATCGATAATGGTGTGAAAGATGCGGTGGACAGTGTGGAAATCACATTTTGGACAGGTTGCTACTCCATAATTGATTGGGTATAGCTTTAAGCTGCTGCTGTTTTTTTCCCTTTAACTTAAGGGCTGGTGGTCAGTGCCTCACTGCTGCTCATACCTCAGGCATTGAAGAAGGTGAAAGGTGTGCTGTAGAGGATGATGTTAAGCCAAAACTGAGGCCCTTCAGAGTGGGATTTTCTGCCAGAACTGAGCCGATTGTTATTTTCTCTTCCATCGCTCAGATTTTGTGTTTATTTTGAGAGAGCAGGGAGACTAATTTGCTTTTTCGCGGTTCTGTGTGAGTTGGGCATGTTGAACAAAGTGCTCCAGCATCTCCTATCTTTCCTATTAGATGCAACACTAACAGTTGTTGTTGTTTGTTGACCGTAGGAAGTCAGTGATAAAATCCATTATAACACCTGAGATTGAACTTGATCGGACTCCTCTCCTTGCATTCCTGCTTCAGCCTCTTGTCCTGTATGGTTACATT
>JAJHUR010000109.1:40583-72984 GCA_027495735.1 Lutjanus campechanus
GGGGGGGGGGGGGGGGGGGGGGGGGGGGGGGGGGGGGGTGTCCTCTATTATTCATCAGTGGTAATGAGTGAAAGGAGCTGGTAGCATCTGTGGACTTATTGATCCCATCCTCTGGTTTCGTGCCTCACCTCCGGTGGGGGAGGAGTGATGCAGGTGGGCGCAACCCAGACGCACACCTCTTCTATGGAGCCTAGGGAACGTACCCAGCCCCCTGTATCTCTGCCCTGGCTGGCCGGCCACCTGGCACTAAGACATTAGTGTCCCATTGTTTTGGACTGAAGTGCCCTGTCATAGTTTAGAGATTGAAGTCTGTGATTATACAAGATCTGTCTTCTGTTGCTGTTGTTAATGAAAATAGAATAAACACAAAATTATATACAGTATATATTTTTTCAAGAATGTGTTTCAGCAATGAAGGTGAAAAATAACAACAACAACAAAAAAAGTACAGCCACAGCATCTGAATTCACCATGGCGATGGCTAGTGGTTGCCAGTTGCTTTTTGTTTTTTGAATGTGTGGTGAATTGGGGTTGCGTCAACCTGGCAGGGATGTAGAAGGGGTATGTGGCCTAAAGCGTTTGGGAACTGCTGCTATGAATTATGTGAATTTTGGAAACTGTCAGACAAATAAAATGTTGCTGTGTAAAATGTTGAATTTTATAAAGGATGTATAAAGATCATTGGGCAATAACCCTCAGCTGGCCAGCTGACCATACAGTAAAGCAGAACCTTGCAGAGGCCTCCCTCTTGCTCTCTCTGCCTATGTATTTCCCCCACTCCACCCATTTTACTGCCTTAGTGCACAAACGCAAGCAGTCTAAATTAGGCCAGCCCCCTTTTAATACCACAGAGAGGGGAGAAGCAGCCATTATGAATTATCCTTAATTACAGCCATTTCCTAAACTAATAAAGCTGCTAAATCTTTACTGCAAAGGTTAGTTTACCCAGCATGCATAAAAACCACTGCATCTTGTGTGTGCGTCCGTGCCTCCACCTGTGTGTGTGTGCGTGCGTGCACATGTAGGTGTGCAAGCTCATGCATTCAAGCGTACATGCTGGTGATTGGTGTGTGTAAAGAGTGTGTGCGTGTGGGCGCAGGAGAGCTGGCTGGCTGGCGGCACCCATAGTCCCATTAATTTCACGTGGGCTCCCTATCACCAGCCACAGATGCCTATAGACACGTAAATGAGTCTCCAGCGAGCGGTGGGCCGCCTCAGCCAGCCAGCTCGGGCCTAATGGGCTGGAAAGCCAGCGTATGTGACGGCAGGAGATGAGGGCCTTATTTACACTGGCAGACATTAGTGGATGGACGCTGATTCACTGATTAACACGTCAGCCTCACTCACCCACCCCCCCAATGCCTCCAGCAGTTCTCTTCATCCCTCCGCTCTCTCCGTTCAAACCTCCACGCTCATGCACTCTTAAAAATAAGGATTTCAAAAAGGACCATTTGGTTCTGTGGAACCGTTTTTTTGAAGAAAGGGTTTGCCAAGGATTCCATAGGGGTTCCATCAACTCTTTTCATCCAATTAACCTTTTTTTTTTCTTCACAGAACCTTTGGAAGACAAGCGGTTATAGGTGAAACCCTTCTAAAATATATTTTTAGAACCCTGGAGGATTCTGCATGAAACAGTGGGTTCTTCTTAGTGACTTTAGAAGATGGAAAGGTTCTGGATAGAACCCCCAGTGATGGTTCTCTGTTGGATCTCAGTGGGTCTTTTCCACCAACATGGAACCAGCCCCTTTCTGGCTCAAGCTCCTAATTTTGAACCGTTTTGAGCATTTCCACCAGAGATAAACTGCTGTGGAACCCGAAATGTTGGTTATGAGCTGGAACCAAAAATTAGCAGGTTTTCCTTGGTCAAGTCATTGTGCATTGTACACACAACACCCTCTGCTGATCCTTGGTAACAGTGGTTCTGCCCAAAACTGGTGGAAGTGTGTGCTAGTTCTCAAGAAAGCACAGTACCAGTTTAAGAACCAGTGCTAATTTGGTAGAAAAACACCTTCATTAGAGGTTCTGGGTGGAATCTTTCACAAATGGATCTAGGTATAATGTTGGGTTCTAGGTAGAATCCTCTGGAGAGGTTTTTAAGTCGAACCTTTCCTCCAGGAACCAAAAAGGCTTCTCATATGGCAACAAGCCAAAGAACCCCATAAATGGTTCTAGTTAACACTTTTATTTCTAAGAGTGTAGCTACACACTTAAATATGAACATGGAAAAAAGAAATCCTTTTTTGTCTTTTTTTCCCTTCTTCTCTTTCTTCACCTCCAAACTTCTTACACTGTTCATATGCCCACACCAATAGACATATACACACTAAAAGACACAAAAAAAACACACACACACACTACACAGTATATCCAGTGTTGGAAATGTGTTGTGGCAGGTTGCTGAGAAGGGGGAAGCCATCTGTGAATGATAGCTCCTGTGGAAAGATAATGTTTCTCATGCAGCGCCGACTGAGGCGCTGATGGAAGAAGATGACTTTTTGAATGGTTAAGTGGGTAAACGTTAGATCGTGGCCACAGCGCTCCCATTCGCCTCACCCGCCATCAATCCCTCCCTCTCTCCTCTTCTCCTTCCCTCCCTCTGCCTTTCTCTCTCTCGACTAGATTGTTTATTGAAAAGGCACGAGGAGGCCGCCGATAAGAGAGGCAAGGCTAATGCCGTGATTTGTGTCAGTCACGCCATACAATTTGTTACAATCGCGACACTTATCACAATATAATATGTTTATTCTGGTCAATTAAGTGGCGCAGGAAGGCTCCTGCATTTGAAGTGTCACATGCAAGATGGGACGGGGTGAGGCCGATCAAAGGAAATGGAACTAATCTAATTGTGCAGCATCTCACGCTGCTGCCACCTCCATTGCCATTGCCTTCACCAGTCAGCCTATAAACTGATGCATTTTGGGAGAGAAGAAGGGACATCAGTACAGGTTTACAGGTACAGTGAGGGCCAGGAACTGTTTTGTTTGGCATGTGTGGAAGCATAAAAAACAGATACAGACAATTGTTGCAAATGCATGCACAAAGCAAACCAATCTGTTTTTTTAAAACAATTTTTGACTTTACACAAACACACATATATGTATTCATATCCACAATTAGACCTTACTACCTGCACAATAATATTCGCATATCTATGATATCAGGCAGTAAAGGCTTAAAATGAAATATCGTATCCAAAAATCCAATATTATGCATCCCTATTTATTTCACTTAACACCTCAAAAGTAAACTATTTGTTTTAATTTAAAAAAGATGTCCAGGCTGCATTAAAATTTCAAGTTGACTGAATTTGGTAGTTTTGTAATGATGTAAAACAAATAAACATCTCTGGTCAAATAAATTAGATTTTAATTCAATTGTACTTGAGAAAACATACTTGCAGTGTTTTCATTATTGTGAATAAAACAACCATTACTTATCTTAAAATGTATCAGAGACACAGCAAGTTTCCATCATATGTTTTTTTCAAACTATAAAAAAGAAGGGTCTCAGGAGAGTTTTATCTCACAACAATGCATGCTGGGAAGTCTGCTAATATGTCATGTTTCTTTAGAAACTTAATTTAATGAGTTTAATGAGTTAATTGAGCTCCGTTCAGTAAATCAATTCAACTCATCATCTAAAGTCAGACTTCAGGTTGTCTACAATAACATGTAAAAGTTTTATTAACTTGAATATATAGAACTTGTATATTTATGTTAAGTTAATGAGAAAAGATTAGTTGATTCAACTAAAGTCCTTTAGGACTTTCTACTGTACAGTGTAACACACACAGATGTCAAGACTATACGTACACAAACTATCACTATATACTGTAAGCTGCATAAACACATAACTTGTGTTCATGACCACATGTGGGCCAACAATTCATTCATAATTTGTATTCACACACTCAAATGCAGGTAAGCCACAGTTCCCACGCACGCAGACACTTACATTACTGCACATAACAGGACAGACAGAAGTATGACAGAAATCCAAACAAGGCGTGCACAGTAAGTACACAAATAATTACACCATTACGTCAGTCTGCATAGTTGTGCAATTACATTTATACACAAAACACTTTAAAAAGCCTTTGATCAAGTGTATTATTAGTAGTGTACACATTTACAGTACACTCAGAGGAGAATTGGGTACATCAGCACACATTTTTCCAGGCAGCTGCTTGCACACATGGACACACACACCTGGACATGTTGTGGTCCGGCATGGATCCCAAAAGAATCAGAGTATACATAAAAGCAGGCAGGGCAGTGAAGGCAGGCTGTGTAGCGGACCAGTGCTTTCATCGATCTGAGAGGGTTCATTAGGTAAGTGCTGACATCACAGATTGATGTCTCTTTAAACCAGTGCCTGCCGAGGAGCTGACAAGGAAAATCAGCACTATTGACTCCTTTAGCAGTGTGTGTGTGTGTGTGTGTCTGTGTGTCTGTGTGTGTGTATGTCTGCGTGTGTCTGTGTACCTTTGCAACATATCAGTGTGTGAACATTCTTGCTTACATATTTGAGTGAATCACTGTTAGTGTACACATATGTGCCAATAAAATGAACATGTGTGTAATAGCATTTGGTATGCAGGTGCATCTCTTTGTGTGTGTGTGTGTGTGTGTGTGTGTGTTTCCCTCGACGCCACACTAAATACCCTTGTCTTTGATGGGATCCTTGGGTGTAGGTGTTCACTAATGTTGCTAGTTATACACTCAGCCATGCGGCTAAGGAGCCTGTCAGCCTGTTTCTGCCTTTTCCGCCACCATCCATCCATCTACCATGACAGAGTGGGGAAGAGATGGAGTGGAAAATGGAGATGAAGAGTAAAAGAAAGAACATAGGGTGCTTGGAGAAGTGAGAGATGGACCCGAATAGCGCCTCTCTCCATCAATATTTCATGAGCGCATGTAGGAACTCTTTTTGGTAATTATGTTGCACAAGTGTCTGACTAACTTGCAAGCCAGAGGGATCCTTGGCATGGTGCTGCTTACATTTCATGTGAGGCCTCAAAGCTTTTTATTCAAAATTAAGGATTTAGGACCAAGATATTAAAATGCATGTAGTGGAAAAAGAGACAAAGTTGACCCTAGTCCCCCTCACCCTGTACTTGTCGATTGATTTGAGATGTCGTTTGTATCTGATGTGTTTCTCTAATTAAGATCAGGGGAGAATCATTGGCATTGAGCGGCTCCACACGCCCATCGATTGGACGGGGAGGGAGTCGGTGTGTGTGAGGATAGTGTGGACAGGAGTGACAGGAATCAAACTGGTGGGTCGAGCCACAGCAACACCAGACCAAGTAAAGGCTCATTCATGCCCTCTTTACGTATGAAAACACATACAAAACAATATGACCATCACTGGGCATCGGTACTCAATACATTAAAAGTATAGATCGAAATAACCCAGTACCAAGTAGTATAGAAATTTCACCAGTCAAACAGTACGTGCATTTGATCCTTTTTGTACCAAGATATAGAAAAAAAAATACTGTTTGTATGATTTTGACATCAAAATGTTTGAAAGTATGGCTGTATTACACACCTGTGGTAAATAAATGCATAAAATGTGGCAGGATTATTTCAGCAAACTGAATATGACTAACATGATGAAGCATCTTACAAAGCATTAAGAAGAATTTATGTGGACAGCATTGTGCAAAAAGGGTATCGAATGGAGTGCTCTGTTGATATCAGTATCACTTTAAGGGTATTGGTATTATAATTTTTTAAACAATACCCAGCCCTACTGCATACATATTTCCATGCGTCAATTATGTTGGCATGGATGCTAACAGTCAAAAGTTACCCCAAAGAAGGAGGAAAGTCAAAAGCATCTGACAACAACAAACATGCTGACACTGGAGGAGTTTGTAATGTACCTCCAACGTTGTAGATGACTAATTGACAACAAACATCATTTCCATTACTTTTGGATTTTTAATAATTTGTTGTGTTCTTTGATCATGTCTCGTCTGAACCACTGACCACACTTCTATACTGCCCCCACGACTTCCTGTGGTGCTACGTCATTTTGTCCATGTCTGTAAGCTTTCAGAAAATGTGCGTAAATATGGAAGAAATTAATGCTGAGTTGGAGAAAGGCTCCGTCTGTATCTGTCCATCATTGTTCACCCCAGGTGGCGCACAGCTTTTTGAGGAATACCTTTCTGGTCATATCATGGTGCAGGTGACTTCTTTAAGAACTGCAGAGAGAGATGCTTTTGGTTTTGCAAATACAGCGCCTCTGACCTTTTAATTATAGCATCTAGCAGCAGCAGCAGCAGACTGTTAGGATCATCAATTTCCTATTTTCATGTTGCAGCTGTAATAAGCGTTTTTTTGTAGCTGCTGATCTGCATCTATTGTAATCCATACCAAAGTAGTCAATACTTTGTAATATATTTTAACAGAGGGCATTGACAACTGGAGATCAACAGCACATACTCAACAGTCTTAGACTCTGATTGTAATACAATAAACATTCCCTCCTCTAAACACCATGGCACCACATCCTGCTGCCTTAAATGAGCAATTGATCAGCTCCCCTGGAACATGAACAGGGTGTCTTCATGTCCAGTTGAAATGTCTTTAAGCGATCTATAGTCTAGGAGAAACAAAGGCGAATTGACTCATCTGGCTTTAATATATCAATACTCAAGATGGTGTATTTTTTTCACAAATAAGGAAAAGTAAAACAGTTTAGAAAGTTTGCCGGTACTTTATTTTAGCCTGAGCTGAGCATAATGCAAAGTAAGTGTTTGGATTGTGGAATGTGCAAAACCGAAGGCATGAATCCCTTCCAGGCCGCCACCACCGGAGGCACATAGCCATTGGCTGCCTCCAGGAGATTAAAGAGAATAATTGCCAGCTGATTGGCTGTTTAATTTTTCATGGACCTTTGATGCACAGGGTGTTTGTATTACCTTTATCAGCAGGCATAATAATGGGATAGAGTTTGACACACTTAAGTAAAACAGGCTTTTTCACAGAGTAGAGGAGCTGCTACTCCAAGAACAGACAGTGGTGTGGTGTCAGTAGCTTTTCAGAGTTGTATAAAATGATGCAGATCATTTTGAAGTGCAGCTAATAAATTACAATTAAAGAAAAGATCAATATTTCCATACATACATACGTTTGCTTTCACACTACGACACAGTTGTATCTCAAAGTGAGGATTTTTTTTAAGTGGGGTTGTTCGAGGGACTTATACATAGTCAGTGTATCACCTACATTAGATGGTGGTTGGCACACCTCCAGTTTGGAGAAGCAGCTGGAGTACCTGTTTAGGAAGCTAAGCAATGTACTGCTGTGGACGGCTTCACCTGCAAAATGTATTTTAGCCTCCTAAAAAAAGGTCAACATAAAAAAAATCTATTTCAGTTTAATCATACATGTTTTTAAAGCTTCACTTTGCCTTCAGGCAACAACATAAACAAACTAACCAATCATGGTAACTGTAGACCAGCACCTTCCGTGTTCTGCAAGGTAGCTTTGGAGAGAGTGATATTTAGCTTATATAATGGTGGTTTCCTATCAGAAAAGGCGGTCTAAAAGCAAGATAAAGTGGTGAAAATATTCTCAATACAGCGTTCACTTGAACTAAAATTGATTTTTTTAGATGTGCATCACCAGTACTCCAGCTGCTTCTCCAAACCGTGGGAGTGTTGACCGCTACCTCATACAACGCTGCCTCAAAAACTATTGGTTTAAACTCGTAGTAATAATGGTAGATAGTTTCTGGTTTCTTGGTTTCTTGGTTTCTTATTTTTGTTCTTGAAGTGAACAAAATGTTAAATACCTTTCAGTACATGTAGTCCAACACAAGACTACCACAAAGTACAGCCTCAAATCGTACCATTGCATTGAGTGAACAAACAAAGTGGCAGTTGTCTCAACACAAACTGAGCATTTGAAGTAAGGTAGTGTTTATCGCATGACTGTTGAGTTCCATTTTACTGGTGCTTCTATTTTTCTGGTGACTCATTGTATGGAAACGGTAGCTGCCTATTTGAAATAACCTGATTTTATCCCTGCATGCTACGTTTAATTTCAAATGTTGGAAATCCTTTGGTCTCAACTCCAGTATAACCTGTGTTTTACCACCTTTTTGAAAGCAGTATGAAAGTACATGAAAGCTAGTTGTGCCAGCTCCTCCCCGATCGGGGACAGCTGCAGTTGACAGTCCCATGTTCATACCTCTGCCTGGTGACACTAATCTCTTCCTGTAGGTGACCTACCTCCTCATTTCCGATCTGTATGTGTGTGTGTGTAGGTGTGTGTGTGTGTGTGTGTGTGTGTGTGTTGTGTGAGGGTTGCAGCGCATGTCTCCTCTGCGGTTCCGCTTCGGAGGTCCAGGAACGGTGAGCTTCTCATGGTTGTCACTTTGAGGTGGGAGAGCAATCATTTCCTTGGACAACAGTCCCATCCTCATCCCTGCTTCCCGCCCGCTCGGATTAGTTCCTCTCGCTGAGAAGATTTGCATCCAAAATATTTTCTCCTTATTTATTTTTTTTCTATTTTTCCTGTTTTCTTTTCTTTACATCGTCTACCATCTGTGTTTCTTTTTCTCTGCCCTTCTCTGTTTCCTCCTCCTCGTTTTCCCCCGGACGCTGTAGAGCATTTTATTACAATTGTCAGAAAGAGTAACAATTCTATTGTGGGGTGATTACGACAGGGTGTTTTACCCACAGATCACCAGAGCAATTAAAATCTGTAAATAAGGCTACCCATGATGCCTCAGTCCAAACAATGGAGTCCCGTAGGAAGTGCTTGTTTGAAGGAGAACTGTGGAAGAGAGAGTTTCTCTCGCTTTGACTCTCTCTCTCTCATTAATTAGGAGACGCTCCTTCAACCCGACACGGCTGTGTCGATGGGCAGCTTTGCACAATCGCAGTGACACATATTTCAGACACAAGATGAAGTTGTTTACTTTTGTGTAAGACCTCGCATTACGCCACTGTACTTTGTTTTGCAGCACGGCAGAGATAATGCAGGCCTACTGTAATTGTGCCGGCTACAGCTGTTAGGAAGAGAGAGGCCTGCACGAGCTACTGTGAAGAGAGGCAGACAAGTGACACATTTAGGCTTTCATATATAGGGCTGACACATAAACACAAAATGTGACAGTTGGTTATTGAACAAAAGAATAGATTTATTGGCACTGGGGTAAGATATAGTGGGAACATCTGCAAATGTTCTGTATTAACACTGAATTCATTTGCAATATGACACTGTACAAATATTGGAAAAATGTTTTGGAATGCGCTGATTGTGCATTTTTGTTATGGGACAGTTTGTACCAAAATCAAAAATATGTTTTTCCTCTCACATGCTATTAGATATCCATCTAGATTGTTTTCTGTGAGTTGCCAGTTTTGGCGACATCAGCCTAAGAAATTTCTGCCTTCTCTCAAATATAATGGAACTAAATGGCACTCGGCTGATGGTGCTCAAAGCGTCAAAAAATATATTTGAAAATCTCAACAGCAATGTCCTTTCCAATAATTATGACCCGGTTACTCACGATAATCCACAGACCTTGTTGTGAGCAGTTTCACATAAGAACTATTTTCTTTCTGCAGTTGAATCTACCAGAACTACTTTCTGTCTTCTAGAAATAAAGTAGTTCCAACATGAAACTGCTCACAACAAGGTCTGTGTGTTATCTTGAGTATCCAGTTCATGATCTGTGCTTTTAAATCTTTCCAGTGTATTTTCTGGAGCTCGGAGCACCACAAACCGAGTGCCATCTGGTGACATTATATTGGAGAGAAGACATCTATGGACGATATCTCCAAAACTAACGTCTGAACAATCTAGATGGATAAATAGCACCACAGGCCAGAGGAAAAATAGGTTGTTTTGATTTTGGTGAATTGTCCCTTTAAGGTCAAGGGCCCTTAACTCCTGGCTAGTCTCTAGTCTTTGGCCTGGTTTTCTTCTATTCACTTGGCAGTGTAGCGCATCGGCATCCTGGCGTAACCAGCAGACAGTGCTGCCAGATAACCAAGACAACGCTGCCAGATAATGTCATATTCCTTGAATGAACAGCTTAATTAGGGCTTACGCTAACCAGTAGCACAGAGAGCTACTTTAATCCTGGTTTAGCCTCGTAACCGGGTTTGCCATTAACCACCTGGTTCACAGCAGTTCACAAAGTGATGCGAGAACCGCGAATGCCTCAACTACTTTTTGGTGTTTCTTTTTCTTTGTAGAGACAAAAGGGCTCTTTGTAGTTTCGTGGGAAGACATGTGGAACATGTCATGTATTTGGTGTCAGGATGTGCGCGTACCGCTTCCGCAACCGCCCCCACCCTGCTTCATAAATTACTCACGAGTGGAGTTCAGGCAGGTTGGAGCAGAGGAACCCGACAGATAGAAGGAGGGACCGTGGGAGTGTTTCAGCTCCACACAGCACCGTGATGATGCCAGGCTCCGTGGGCCTCACCAGAGGCTGTATGCCTTACCAAGATCCTGTTTACAGTCAGCCAAAGAAGCTGCCAGGCACCCATTTCCATAATGCTGCCTGTGGCCCTCTGCGGAAACTAATTTCTCTCTGCCGGAGATGCACCATGATGCTGTCTGCTCTGTACCTTGCTCACTTTGCATTCTGTATCTTGTGTTTCTCTCTTTTGTTTCCATCTGTTTTCCTCCCATCTCATCTTTCCATCGCTCCTTATTTGCTGTGTCTCTTTTTTTCTCAGTCTCACTCTATACTCAGTTTTTTCTTGGCTTTCCTCCAGCCCTAACCACTGAATTCTGTCCTTTCCTGTTAAATCATGCTACTCATGCCACTATTCCAGGAACATGTTGTCAGTCAGGTGTGGGTGTAGCAAGCTGAATTAGATTGTCGACATAATAATAAGGTAACCCACAGTAGTTCTTACTAGGTGCACTCAGTATATAGGTCAATGTAAAAGTTGCACATAGATCGGTGTGTGTCTGTTTCTATTTGAATGTGTGAAGGCTGGGACAGTTTGTACTCCACCTATGCTACCTTTATGTCTTTTGTTTGGTAACTCCTCATAATAACAATCATTAAAAAATGGTAAATTGGTACTTAATTCAACCTTAGTTAATAGTTATTTTACTGTTAGCACACATTCAAATAATGTTTCTATATGCTTTATAAACCATTTATTAAGCAGTTTTAAAGTATTATAAACATCAGCTGCAACTTTACATTCACCATCCAAATTAGGGGCCTCAAACTCAAACTGGCTTGGAGTCGATGATATTGTCATCTCAGCACTAAAGAACTGCAAAAAAAAAGTAAAATATGTCTGAGAAGTTACATTTTTGTTTCCCTTGCTAACATATTTGCTAACAGCCGTTTCTGTACATTTTATATACAAGTCAGCCGTGCAATTGCAACATGCGGTCTTTGAGAAATATATAAACAAAACAAAAAATTTATTTTGATAGAATTGTATTTTTATTCAATTGTATTCAGTTGAAG
Organism: Lutjanus campechanus; assembly: GCA_027495735.1. Taxonomy (NCBI): domain Eukaryota; kingdom Metazoa; phylum Chordata; class Actinopteri; order Lutjaniformes; family Lutjanidae; genus Lutjanus; species Lutjanus campechanus. The sequence continues at coordinate 52,053 of JAJHUR010000109.1, forward strand.
GGTAGTTTAAATTAGTGTGAAATAACTAAAAAAAGTAATTAAATAAAATAGTTTTGTTGGCTGGATTAGATTATCTTTTTGACATGTTGTGGACTGGAGGGAGGGGAAGAAGTTATCAATAATAAATATGCAACATCTGGGTGGACTTTCAAAATAAAGACAGAAACTACTTGGATAGGTCTGAGAAAAGAGCATGCTTTAGTTTAAAATAAGTAGTTACTTACGTAAGTTCATGTATATAATGTACATGGGTCACATATCTCAATTTGTGTGGTATTATAATATTGTACTGTAATTGTATAATAGCCATCCAAATCATGTTTATAGGCAGTTTACAAACTAATGATCAGCCACTAACAAAGTGTTACAAAAATCTGTCCCATTTCTCTATGTAAAGGTTTACAAATCATTTGGTAATCATTAACAAAATAACTAAGAAACTAAAATAACTATCAACAAAAGTTAAATGAACTATTAACCTTTTTTATCCTGAGCATTGTTCCATAGTTTTATATGAATGTCATGTGTGGATGTGTTTTTTTCACTCTGTACATGTGTGTCCACATCTTTATTTAAATATAGTTCCCATGTATATTTTTCTGCTCATTAGTATGCAAGTACTTATGTAATTGTCATCATAAGTGTACCTCTTTTTTTTTTTTTTTACATGAGTTTTACTGTTTGCATGTTGTCTTTTTCCATCCATGTGCATGTCAGTGTGCCATGTCCACTCTGCTGTGCACTTGTGGTTGTGTGTCTACACACAACACATCTCTGCGTGAGCCTGCCATCTTCAGCTTTTCCCCCCTGTTCTTTTCCTGTCATATGTTTGTGCAGATTTTTTTTCTGCTTCAGCCACTTGTGTAGTTGCCATGTTCCTGTGCCTGTACATCAGTGAGCATCTGCTCTTTCAACAAGGTCCCCATGGCCTCAAATGTCAGAGCAAGCAGCTGCCAGACAAGTGCATTGTGCAGCAGGCTTGTGTTTCGCCTCCTCCCATCCCTCCACTTCTTGTTCTGTGATGTTAACTGTGATTGAAAGTAAGTAGGCAGCAGCGAGCGGGGGAGAGATGAGGGGAAGGGTCTCCTGCTTTTTAGAGAATTGGATTCCTGCAGTTTGGAGGAGTGCTGCTGTTGTTACTGTTGCTCAGGGCCCAACTGTTCTCCGGGGCTTTAGGGTCAGGTGGCGGGAGATGTTCTGTTGTGCATTACTTACGGCTTCCTCTGCCCTCTTGTCTCAAAGACCTCTACAATGGGAAGCCATTTGAAGCTTGTCCATATTGTGGTCCATGTACTTGGGTATCAGGGGACAAATAGTGTGTGTATGTGCCTCATTGTCTGTGTGTGTACATTTGCTTGTATATGCTCTTATATACCTCTTACAAGTCCGCATCTGCAGTGGAACCTTTTAGACAATGTGGATCCCCCGTTGCACTTCATAGTATAGATGGCGCTACAAGATGTCACTGGATGCTTTTATCAGAGTATATGTAGGCTTGATGCACACATGTGTGTGTATGAGCGAGTAGCTGGAGGATGGGAGCACTGAGGCAGAAGAGATGGAGGGTGAAGAGACAGGCAGGTACCCCCCAGGAGGGGCCCGGGGGCAGCGGGCCGGGGGTAGCCCCTCCAGCTCCCCCACAGCACACTCTGCTCTGCTCTCAGACACTTCTATTGATTTGTCCAGCAGATATGGCCACAGGTTAGCTGCTCTGCTAAGTACTGCTCTTTTCACCTCCCTTTGCCTGCAAACAAAGTCTGGACACAGGCTCCATTTGATGTCAGGTGATGCTGTTTCCTTGGCATTACTTTTTCCAGTCACACTCGCCCAACATATAACTTCCCTCCCTGGCACAAAGCATGTATGAACCATCAGGGGGCACTGTTAGACTCACTCTTGCCCTATAAACGACCCAACCCAAACCTGGCATACTTCTCCATTGTCTTCTTCCCGAGGCTATAGGAAGCCATGAGTTCACAGTTGTGGCAGGTCTACAAGCTGTGAGAAAAGGCACTTTAGGTGTCAATCAATCCTCCGCCTTCATCTCAGGATCCCAGAAAGTAGGACTTCTGTGTTAATTCAAGCCTAAAGTAGATTAGTCCAAACAGGAGCTTGAAATGGTGCCTGTACTTTGCTATATGTGATCAACATGTGTAGCGAAGTGTAAAGTTTGAACCTGACAGATGTAGATGGAAGCCAAGGCAAGTCTTGATCAGCTTAAGACAGTTCATTGCCAAGCTCTTATGTGATCGGAAATCAGTCGGCAGCACCTCTGTGCTCGCCTGACAGATGGATGAATCAAGTCTTCAAAAGGCCTCATTGGTGACACATTAACATGAGCCGAGCTTCCTGGAGGACTCTGAATTCTGAGCTGTCACAGGTGGCAGATGAGATAAAGCTACTATGCTGCTCTGCTTGTTTCGTAACATAACCCAACGCGTGTTGAGAAGAAAATTGGCACCTGCTTGACATCTATTAAAACGCAGTTTCTGAGATTTGAAGGAGGGTTGTTGTAACATGTCTTGTATTATTAATTAAAACAACCTCCTCTGAGTCATCATCAGCGTTTCATGTGTCCGATGTCAGAACAGGTGTGAGGGTAAGACAATGAACAGTGAAAGAAGGAACACCACAAGGGTGTGGGTGTTATACAACTTCCCACGCTTTAATTGCAAGCTAGTATGTCCTTACAAGACATTGCAAAATGCTTCATCATTGTTAATTAGGAAACTGCAATGTTGGACAGCATAATACCAGCTCATCATATTGTTTGTTTTTCTTCTTGCACATAGTTGGATGTCATTCATCATGGCAGAAAGCCAGACTTGTTAGGATGTGTTAAACTGGTCCTCTCTCAGATGAGAAATTGAGGCTATTACCAGCAATGTCAGCCATAAGAAATAGAACGCTTTACAGCCCGAGGACTACCTGCAACATTTGACTGAATGGGACAGGTATCTAAAAGTTATCAATATTTTTGAATGATCATCTTTCATACTTAAAGTTCTGTTGCGGCACAGTGGCACAAGGTTTAATGTTATAACTTTCTCAGTGCGGTGCTTTGTTCAGAAAATCCAGTACCTCAACATTATAAAAATTTAAGTGATAGCTATCATGAGTGTTTCACATTAGATTGCAAAGATTGGGTTACTTTGCTTAGTTCTGTATAAAAAAACACACACACACACATACACACGTTGTTGATTTCACTAAAGATACCCAAACATGATCAGCAGAAAAATCGCTATGGGCTGCCTGTGTGATTGTTTGGGGACATTGATGGTGCCGAGCAAGGTGGAAGTACTTAGCCTGGTGCGCTGCTCAACATTGCCACAAGAGCACCCCGCTCAAAGTTCAAACAATTTAAACTTTGATCTTGGCTGCTGTTGACCTTCCAAAGCACAACCAATGAGAGAACAGCTGTGTGTGTGGCACAGGCCTGTGTGAATCTAGTTTGGCAAACCTGCTGCCACCCACATCCGCAAAGCTGAGTATCAGAACTGATCCATTATCCGCACTTACCTCCAAGTCAAACACACACCCGCCAGAGACCCAATACTTTTTGGCACTTTTTACAACTAGCAAATTCACTGATAACGTTATTCTCACAGTTTCTGATTGCACTCATTTTCTCCCAAACATCCAACTTGGCCTTGAACAATATATTGTCCAAGTTTGGTCTTGTCCACTGGCTATTTTTTCCTCTTTTTTTTCCATTTTGTCTAACAGCTAGACTATATCACTGCTAAATCTGATAGTGACATCTCATTGTTTGGCAGAATGTGGGGTCAAATGTGTCCTAGGCTTTCACAGTAAAATCCTAGCAGCTGATTAGGCTTATTTGTGTATTTAAATTTCAAAAATACTGCACAAAAATTTTCATTTCTGATTTCTCTGGGGGAAAGATATATCATTGTATTATATGTGTTATTGTTCTTTTTTCTCGTACCCATGTATTCATAAATATATTTTTTACACGTTGCACAACTTTCCACCCGTACATATACCAGACCCAGAGCAGCAGAGGCATATGCAAGCAGGGGAAAAACAGAGTGATGGAAGAAAAGTGTTTCAGAGTTCCCCAAACATTAAAAACATATAATGATCTTGCCAGTAAAGGTAATGCCAGTTGCCAGGCATATATGTTACAAGCTTAACTAAATCTATAGCTTAGCTGTTTATGTATGCCAGGCAGACATGATGTATAGCACTGCGCTTTGCCTCTGCAAGTCTTTACGCCCGACCTCACAGTGTGCCAAGAGCACATTTCTTATCATCTGAAGACAGCTTAAGATTTAATGTTTGTGTATGAACATCAAGTGTGCCCAAAGTGTTGGTGCATCTGTCAGAAACAACTAATTGGTTAATATGTCAAGGGTCCACTAATTAAAAACAAACTGCCAAACACAGATAAACTCTTAAGATCACAAGTTAAAACAACCCACAGGGATATGATGAACATAGTTAAAGGATATTGGAACATGTTTTGAAATGGCATGCAACCTTATGTGACCCATTTTTGATGTTATTTTGTCTACCTCCTGACATTGATTGATTCATTAATCTGTGGTAAACTGGGGTGTTGCCAGCTGCATTATTAAATATGTGACATGCCTTTGACTTGCACACAAAGAACTCCCGGTACATCTCAACCTTCCACCCCTCGTTGGGCTGTTACACACTCATAGCTGTAGCTGTTTTGCTAGCTACCAATACCACTTACCTGCAACATGAACAGGGAGGACAGGGACTAATTGCAGGGACAAATGTTCCCGACTGCGGGGTTTGCAGTTGTCTGGGCCTGGTCCAGGCCCTGTTTATCTCAACCTCTGTTGGCAGTCATACACACACCACACACGCTATGCTCTGATTTAACCAGAGGCAAAGCCCCCGCCAACCCCCACTCTCTCTCATCAAAGATTCATAAAGGCAAGGTTCTCAATGATTTTCTGTCTCTTCCCGTATTCACAGCTTGTTGTCCTCACCCTCCCTGTCTCCTGCCAGTCAGACAGCGGAAGTCAGGCGGAATTACGGCTGAAGTGGCCGCTGGCTTCCAGAGTGTGTGCATGTTAGTGTTTGTGTAGTTGTGGGGTGTGTGCTTGCACTGTTGGCTGTATTGGTGCAGGGGGACAAGGGGCTAGGACATGGGCATTAGGGCAAGGGGACAAATGGACAGTGACATGTTGATGTTGTACTGAAAACGTTAGGAGCCCCCATGCAGGGAAAGGAGTTCAACCCCACCCGCTCTTCTCTTCCCCTTGTGCACTCCTTCCGCTGTTCTTTGTCTTCCGTCCCAACCCCTGAGCCCTGTGCGTCGTGGCAGCTTCCACACTGGATCTAAAACTAGCTCATTCAGAGCCCCAGTCACCAGGCCCAGGGCACACCATCTGTAGCCCTCTGAGTCCTTCCGTGTCTGTGTGTGTGACTATGTAAGTGTGTGTTTACCTCCTCCTATATGTGTGTGTCTGTTTGCGTGCAAGTTTACAAGCATGGTTGTGTGTATATGTGTGTGTCTGCGAACCCAAACCACCGTGCCTCAGCCTGTTAGTCTTGCTACTTACCAGGCTTAGCCAGATGAGGGCCACTCAGCCGGGATCTAATTCCTTCGACTCTGGCAGCACTTCACTCCTGGCTCTTTTTTTTTTGCCTCTCAAGTGTGCATCTGTGACCTTGGCTGACATCGTAGGGGGGTTAAACTGTGGACTTGGAGATGTGGCCACAGCGATTGAGTCATAAGCTAGTTTTTGGATCAGGACTTTTGCACAGCCATCTGGGCTTCTGCGAGGCTCAGAGAGAGGTTATCCCTCTTTTACTCCCCACAGCTGACCCTGGATAAACAGCGAGGGCAGAGACTTTAGTCAGAAGCATCCTCGCCGGAATAGGTAGCGCAGAGCTGGGATGTTTGTGGAGTGGAAATTAAGAGAGGAAACTAATGAAGAGAGTTGATCTCTGTTACCACTCCAGTTGTAATCCCTGTGTTTTTATTGTGCGGAGCTCTGCATGTGGCTTCTGTCTCATTGTTGTCCTGTGTGGCAAACAAGCCGGACCAGTTTCACCTTTTTTCTTTGATTTGTTTTTTTGACTCACATCTGCAGTTTTTTTCTGGGTCAGAAATCTACATGTCCAAAGTCAATTTTAACTTGCCCCTGTAGACATTGGCTTATTTATGAACAATTATCAAATAACAACAAAGACTAAAGTTAATTGTCATGTTTAAAGGAGAAATCTGTAATATATTTACTGTAATAAATCAGAAAATGACCATCATATGTCATCAGAGATTAAGGACACATGCTTGAAATTGAAATACTTGCTACTCTGACAACAACGCTACAGCCGCCATGTCCTCCTTTGAAATTTCTATTCCAGTCCGTAACTTGTGTTATTGTTTGCCTGTTTCACATTAATTAGAGTTTAAATAAATTCAGAATGAGTAAGTGTCTTTTCATGAGCCGTAAAAAATTATTAATAATCTTTTAGTAGGAGTAGGAGTAGGAGTAGATGTTTATAACGCTTCATTTGAGCAATATGTTAATGGAGTCTGGCAGGTACAGAGTAGACTGTCACTGAGCTCAGAGTCCAGAGTGTGTATTTTCAGAGCAGTGAGCTTTTGTTTTTGGAATAACAGGCTTAACTTTACATTTACAGACAATTGACAGTTATAAACAGTTTTTCAACTTACATTGTAAGACTCGTCATTGTTTGTTATTGTCAACATTAAAATGTTGCACTCCATAACCAAAGATTTTTAGTTTAATGAATTATAAAACAGAGAAAAGCAGGAAATCTCCATATTTGAGAGGCTGACCACAGCATTTTCTGCTAAATTTGCTTGAAAAATTACTGTAACGATTAATTCATAATCACAGTAGTATAATTCATTTTTACCATTTGCCCAGTCCAGAAAATGAGTTTCTAGATTTACCAATCCATCGTGGCATTTTACTGGCCCCGAACAAGCAGACAATCCTTATTGTTGAGCCCTGATTAGTATGAATATGAACAACGCCTGTGTCACTGTAGACAAAGGGTTGGGTTCTATGAAACACAGTTCTCAGTTATGCAGGTATTACAGTTATTGCATAAAGCTCTTGATATTGTCACTACAAACAGAACACTATTAAGTACCTGTTAGACCACAAACAGCTTTTTATTTTCAACACCCAGAACAACTTTCAATGAGTGATTTACACACACACACCCACGCAAACACACTCACCAACTCATCTGCATAGGCAGGTACATATGTACTCTCACACACACCCACACACACCATTATACTGGCTTGCTGTGTGCACTCTTTGTATCCTGTTTGGTGCAGCGCCTCAGGGCCCAGCCTGGCTGCTCTTCCAAACAAATTGCTGGCTGTTCACAGCGTTTTAAATGCCGAGGCCCTTTAATTACACTATTTACTTAATAGGGTGAAACAAAACTCGTGTTCACGCAGCAGGAGCACCAGGTGATGCAGAAGTTCAAACACCTGGCGGTAAGCACTCCTCTGGCATGGACGCGCAGCATACACGTGTACGCATGAATGCACACACATTCGCTTTGCTGTGTTGCAACTATTGTGGGCCTCTCTCAGACTTGGATGAGAAGCTTCACTGAGTTTGGGACTTTTTCTTTTGTTTGTTTACAGGAAAAAAAAAACATGCATCTGGGAAAGTGCGACTCATGAGTTACTGTATACCCAGCCTGACTTTTTCAGAATGAGTTCATCCTGTACTGTAAATAGAATGAGTAATTGTTGTTTTAGTTGTTGACTTATGGCAGATGCTCATTTGGCATGGGAATGAGGACATCTTCTACTGTGTGCCACTTCTTTTGTTGTCCATTCAGAGGTTAACTAAAAAAAGAGTAAACAAATGAATTTAGACTCAAAGTCCTGCCAAGAAAGTCTACCTATAATATCTGATATTGCTCTAAAGTTGCCGGCATTTTAGCAATTTTAACAATTAGGAATCTAAAAATCTTCTGCATCCCACCCAAACCCTTAATCACGACTCTGAACGACACAAGACTAATAGTACCAATGATGAGATACAAGGCATATTTCCTTGTTAGTATGAGAGGTCACCAAATACAGTGTGACACCTGCTAAAATGAATTACAAATATTTGTGGTAATTTTCAAATGTTTTATTTATCTATGTTTAATAACCTCTCTCAGTCTACCTGTAGTACATTCACGGCCCCTCTGGGGGCCACGGCCCACACCTTGGAAATCACAGCACTAGAGAAAAGGTCAGGTGGGTCAGCAAAACTTTAGTGATAAATGTACCATACCCTGACTCTCCTTCAGTGCAAGCTGGGATGCCTGCTTGAGAATCATTATGATTAAAAGCATTAAAGTATCAGATTTCTTGGCATGTGCTTCATCTTTTGCCTGGCATAGATGAGCGTTTTTGTTTGTTTGTTTGTTTTGGTTTTTTTTTGGGTTTTTTTTGTTTGTTTGTGCTCACTTTAAGTCATGCGTTCCTTATTACCCTTTTTTGTTATTGTGTAACTAAAGGTGCTGTAAGCTATTCTGGAGAAAGATAGTAGATGAGTGATGAGTCGTCATATAACAACGCTTTTCCCAGGATCAGTTATATCACCTTTAATCAAGGTAAAAAAAAAAAAAAAATTAGCAGAAATCGTCTTGTTTTATATGCGATCAAATGTTCATTTTTTAGCTGTTAGCTTTTACAAGAATTTCTTGTCTTTGTTGATGGTCCTATTATAGCCTCCGCCTGGACCTGTCCAGTTTATGGGGTTGTAAGAGTTATGACAGTTTCAGTAGGGCGTGTTTACTATCCCTGGTTTTCTGAACCTGTTATGTGATCTCATCATGACAAGCAATGTCAACAATGAGATAACTTTTTGAATTCAACAAAATCTCAGATTTATTCAAAGAATAGCACTTAGCGCTCTCAAAGAGTTGATTGTTTGTTTTCGTGCTTTGTTTCAAGGGAGCAGCAGCTTCAGTGTCTCTCTGTCTTTTTTGTGAAACAGTTTAATATACGTGTTTCTGAAACCCAGTATCTGTGGTGCAACAGTTTAAAGCTTCTATCTCACAGTTTAACTTTACACAAAGGCTTCAGAACTTAACACCACATCCCCTGGAGCTAGAGAGATGACTTGTAACCAGGCAATTGAAGTTACAATAGACTATAATTAGCTGGGCCAGCTTGACCCCCGCCATTGTCACTTGAAGACAGGTGGGAATTGTGCCCACGTTGGATCGACCTTATCATGTGACTGGGGTCAGGTGTCGTCCAATGGCTCAGCTGTATAGCTGTTGAGGCAAGCCTCATCCATCACCGGCTTTATTGCACCGTTCAGATGATGCCCGCAAGGCACTGACGCTTGGCCAGGAGGGAGGGGGCATGCGGTGGATGAGGGTTAAAAATGATCGTTTTACAAGAACACTCTCAGAACAAGTTTTCACAGCAACGGTGTGCCCTGGAAAACTAAGAGTTAGTGATCCCAACGCCACAGTAACCCTCTTCCTGATTCCCTAACAGCAGATTTACAGCCTTCGAACTCTGAGCTGTGAAAAAGTGCAATCACTCGCAGGCTTGTAACCTCTTTACCCTCGCCATCAAGTCCTCTTATTGCTCCATTTTCTCTCCTGGGCTTTATAAATAAACAGCGTCATCAGGAAAAACCTCAGTGTCTCTTTAGAACTGGCTCTAATTAGTTTTGCCTGTATATATCAAAATGTTTCACTATGGTATTTAGCCACGTGTGGCTCGTTTAGGACGATGATGGAGAGGGTTGTTGTGTTGAGCTAGGCACCCATCCCTGCTGAGTGTTGCCCTTTGGGTGTTACTGGCAGGGCCCAGAGTAAACGTTTGTTTTTTTGCTTTTTTTATTTCACTTTTCCTTCAAGCCAGCTGTGTATGTTGAGGTAGCCTGTAGCCTGGCACAGGTGGCTAGTAGGCCAAAAGCCGCAGTTAGTCTCATTCCTCCCCTGTCAGCCTGGAGCATACACACATACACACACACACACACACACACACACACACACACACACACACACACGCACACACATGCTCACACACTCTCTCTGCCTCTTTCAAACACACACTAACACACACAGATCCAGAGCCTTGGGGGGTGATCTGTCTCCCCACCCCTTGTCGGAAGAGTAAACGGCCAGGAGGGCCCTATCTGTTTGTCCTTTTCCTGCCTCTTTTTTTATTAGAACCTGATTGCATTTGAACAATAGTTGTCTGCTCGTAAATTTTGCGCCTGTGTTGACATTAGGCCACATTCCATCTCATAGCCTGAGGAGGAGAAGGAGCAGGCCGGGGTGTTCGGTAATTTGTTACGCTGTTAAGCACCTAATGGACGTCCACCTGGTTTTTGAGAGCAGTAGCTGTAGTTCAGGGGCTTGCCTCCTTTGCACTTCCAGACTGCAATAGTGTTTTATTGCCTCCAATTATGAAGGCTATTTAGAGGCTACCTACCTTTGTGTGTGTTTTTCTGTTACATCTGGTTCACCCTGCTCTAGACGGGGCAGCGAGCCAGACCACATCAAACACTCGGGGGTGTGAAGGAGGTAGGGGCTGCGCAGGTACGACGAACCTTAGCCTGTTTCTGCCCTAGGCCCTGGCTAACTCGGCGTGCAGTACACGGGCCCGACGCAAACTCTAATGCCAATAATGAGCCTTATTTGTTTCATGTGGTTTAATGAGCAGCCCAGACTGCAGCTGGCATCAGAGACACCTCACACAGTATGAGGAAGGGGCTGCCCCACCCAAAGGTACCCATGCTCCCTGGCAGAATCATTGTTCCCAGCAGCAGCAGCAGCAGCAGAGTCATGGTGGCACGTGGGGGAGTGCATTGAAAGCACCACACAGCACCCAATCCGTCTCCTTCCCCCTCCTTCTTGCTAATGCATTTTTGTGTGGTTTCCACAACCATTAATTAAAGGGAAAAAGAGTGCATCAGATGTTAGTTTTATTAGCCCAGGCTCCTTAGAGGGAATCAAAATGAAAGGAACATATGTCATGCATCTGATGACGCCCACCCCCACCATCCCCCCCTCCATCTCTCTCTGTTTCGCTCTCCACAATTGCCCACCTCACATACTCACAAAGTGTACAGTCAGCAGCTGTCTGCAGACACAATAGCGTTTGATTGATCCTGAGGAAACGGTTAAGACACGGCCCTGCCCACGCTTTCTGGCTGGCTGGCTCACATTCTGCACCACTTTACATTTAACGCTGAATGTGGCAATGATTGGGATAATAGGAGCTGGGGATGGTGGGTGGGGATCTGAGGCTCTGTTCGGGCTCTAATGAGGACAGCCCTGAGAGTTCACAGGACCCTCGGAGTCTTGGGTGGCTTAGGTTGAGAGCCAAACCTTCACAGGTCTGGCCTTGTTCTTAATGTTTCACTGTTATTCTGCCCTCTGCATGACATCACTAATATCTTGCACAACACAGTGGAAAGATAAGTATGTAGATAAATGCTGCCTGTCTCTTATGTAACTGCATAACATACAAAGACATGCTCAATCCACTGATTTCTTACACAACATAGAATCAGCATTTACATGGATAATATTCTTCTTTCTTTCTTCTCTTTTCCTTGGAAGGTGATTGCATGCCTTACCTTCAGGGGCTGGCTGATTTACGAGACACATGCCTGTTTTTTCATGACTTGTTTGATTGCATTCTCAGCTATCGGGCACTCTGGTTGCCAAGACCATAAAAATTCACACCTGCACAAGATTGTTAGAGAGTCAGATGAAGCGCAGGCAGAGCATGAGGAAGCAGGTGATCTGCGGTATTTTGATTCCCTTGATCAGTGCAGGCGTTTAATACAACTCCAAATTAACATGGATGATTGATTTATGTTCTGCGTCATTTCATTTTCACACAGGCTTTGTTTTTTAACCTAGTGCAGCCAATGTGCAGGGCATGGCACATATTTTGGAGATGATCCTCAGTGCACTGCCCATGTTCTTATTGTAAACAAGAGCCATGTTCAGTGAGTCTTAAATTAAATCTTTTATTAATTAATTTTATGTATTAAATAAAATATTTTGCCTTTTTTATTAACAAAGAACAATGTACAAAATTTTCAGATAGTCATAGCTACAACTATGTATCTGTCAGGTAAAAAAATTGTGTCATTGATCATTTTTATTACTTAAAACCACTGAAATGTTTAATAAGGTAAATTTGTAGGTTGGATTGAGGGGATTTTTTTTTTATTAGACCAAATTTGAAAAATGGCCTTAAGGCTATAATATGTAACACTTCTGCATTAAAATGTCTGAAAATGATAGACACGTGTTATATATTTTGTTGAGTTGTGTAACTACAAATGTTTCCAGCAATGTTCAAACCCAGAGAAATCTGTAATTTATTAAGTAAAGGTATGTTGCCTACTAGCCAATAGTTGCTATAACTTATGAGGAAACACAGGATACGTCAGAGAGTGAGGCTAGAAGTCGGTAAACATGACTAAACTTAACATGAATAAAACTTTGATATATTATCTCATTCGTGAACATGATTTCTGCCTGAGTCATGTCAGTTAGATTTTCAACTGTAATGGTGGTTGTGTAACAATGAAGAAAACAACTCCCATGAGCCCATGACCCGTAGCTGCAGAACTTGCATATTGTGCATTTAAAGATGCAGTAATAGATTCTGGAGGAAGATAGCTGATTGAGTATCATTTCCAGATCATCACATACTTACAGTTTGGGAATGAGACTCAACAATCAGCTATCTTGCTGTGCTGTGATTGGCCAAAGCCTCCAATTATGGGCTAGATTTTTCTAAAACCTGAAAACAGAGCCAAGAGGAGAAGCTGGAAGTCTAGTTTTCTCTCAGACCACTTGAAACACATTATGCTTGAAGGTTATTGTGGAACTTTTTCCAAAATAATACCAAAAATAAACAGCCCACACCAGCTTTAAACTGCACCTTAAACACTGACAATTCCTATTTTTTAAGGTAATATGGTGATTTTTCATATGGAACATTGAAAGGACACGTTTTTCACATTTCGTTTGCAAAGCTCTCACATAAAACAAATAAACCCCATCCAGTTTAGACATCAGAGCCTCTGCAAATCCCTTCCAAAAAGCCTTCCATCAGCACGGCGTGACTCCACCCTTGTCCTGAGATGATGTCCTGAGTCAGGCAGCCCAAGCAGTCTAGTCCCATGTGGTTACAAATGACCTCCTGTAGCAATAATGCAATAAGCGTTGTCTCCTATCTGCGTTCTCCGGGTTCTTTTTCACTTGGCCTGACACAATTGTGCATTTATCAGTGTAATTGCAAGAGTTGGAAGCACTGATGTTGTCTATTAGGCGGATTTCCATCCTGTTAAGAGCAGAGGGTCTTTTAATGTATGGCCCTGCTTGAGTGTACTGCTACACAATTACACAGCGGCCAGAGATTGAGTGGGCTGATGATGCTGATGATTGGGATGGTCGGGATAGTGGTGATGGCAGTGATGATATTGGACCACCCTGCACTCTTCTAACAAGCCTTTCAGAGAGTGAAACAACAAAGTGAAACCGAGGTTAATCATTTTATTTACTCGTTTTTCTCTCCCTCTCCCTTTCCTTTCTTTAACCAAGTGATGGAGCACGGACCGTGGAGCAAGGAGGGGGGGTGGTGGGGATCGATGGGGAGCGCATTACAGTAAAACGTATTGATTAGGAGACCTGCGAGCAGTGTGTTGGAGATGGTGGAATGATGCAATGCTTAAAGGAATTTATCCTTTGACTTTTACATTAACCTTTTATTGACTGCTTTGCCTGTCCATAATTAACACTCACTTTAGCTAAAGTGGTTAGTTTGAGCGCAAAGGGGGCTCCGGCCCTTATTGCAGCGAGGGCCGCGGAGCTCCCGCCCCAGCTGCAGTTCAAGTGCACTGCGCTGGGTGGAGGGAAAGGCCTCTGTGGAATAGAGGCGATAGAATCCTAGATACCTTTCACATTAGCATACCATTTGAGCAGGGGCCTGCCAGGCTATAGGGTTTCAGGGCAAATTGAAATGAGTGATTGTGTTGCCAATCTCTCTTGACCGAGCGCCAGATGGGATAGTTAGGCCCATATCTGTCTGGGGTTAATCCATTGGAACAGCCTGGACTCACAAACACATTCTCTGCCTCCTCGACACCCCCCAACACACACCTCTTTGTCTTTGACCTTAACTTTAAGGTGGGCTGTTCTGCCATGGGAAAGTCTTTTGGTGAGCCTTGTTTGTACGCCACTGTGGCTTACACTGAATTTCTAGCAAGAGCCCTGGAGAGCTTAAGGCACCTCGCTTGATATTGACTTTTTGTTTGGTTCCATTTTAGCAGTCAAGAGACAGCACTCTGTGAACAGTGGTAGATTGTGTAAAAGTGTGTGCTGAATTACCTACACTACATTATCTTTGATAGTCCTCCAGTCTTGATATCAGTAATATCTCTGGTAAACCAGGAGCCTTCTATTTGCAAGCTAATGTTGCAAGATCCCCTGTCAGATAAATGCAACAGCTCTGTTGAAGGGCCTGGTCAGGTTTTTATGCCTCAGCGCCGGCGACAGCCATGGCTGGAAGCATTATGCCCATCAGTCCATCCATCTGTCCGTCTGTCTGTCCCATTCTTGTGAATGTAATGTCTTGAGAATGCCCTGACAGAATTCTTCAAACTTGGTGCAAACATCCATTGGGACTCAAAGATGAAGTGATTAGATTTTGGTGATCAAAGGTCAAAGTCTCTATCACCTCATGTCCCTTACATTCTTGTGAACATGATATCTCAAGAACCCCTCATCTGTCCAGTTCTTGTGAACGTGATCATTTCAGGAACGCCTGTATGGAATTTCTCCAAATTTGGAACAAATGCCCCCTTAGACTCTAAGATGAAGTGATTAGAATTTGGCGGTCAAAGGTCACTGTTACCTCACATCTGTCCCATTCTAGTGAACGCAGTAACTTGGGAATAGCTGGATGGAATTTCGCCAAAATTGGTACAAATGGACTTGGACTCTATGATTAGCTGAACAGAATTTGGAGGTCAAAGGTCAAGGTCACTGTGACCTTACATCTGTCCCATTCTCATGAATGTGATATCTCAGGAATACCTGGATGGAATTTCTTCAAATTTAGCACAAATTACAATGAACTGATTAGAATTTGGAGGTCATGGTCATTGTGACACTCACAAAACACGTTTCTGGCCATAATGCAACAATTCATACACTATTTATGACATTTCCCACAAATGTCTAACAGATGATGTGAAAAAAAACACTTGAAACTCTCTATTAGTTCTCTCTACTTTTGCCAAAAACTACACCGTCTTTTATTGAGTTGCCTCAAAAATTTCACTACATAAATGAAATGAGTCTGGACCAACACCGGTGTAAACTGCAACTTGATTGGTTTGCGGAGGCTTACAATTGTGAGACGGTAATTCTAGTTATGCTATGTAGCCTTTCAGTATGAGTCAGGGCAGCAGAAAAGAGGCAAGTGTTTTCTCTCATAGCTCTACTGCATGAATACTTAATCAGACCAAATCAAAGGCCTGGGTTCCCTTGGCCTATGGTGTCCTCAAGCTGATGTCAGCAGAACCACACAGTGTGTGTGTGTGTGTGTGTGTGTGTGTGTGTGTGTGTGTGTGTGTGTGTGCTGTCTGGGTCAGTTTGCACTCTCTCTCTCTCTGTAGATATGTATGCCAGCCATGTCCTCCTCCTCCTCCTCCTCTTTCTCTGAAGTGGCGCTTCCTTTAATTCGCACCCTAAATAAATGATGAGAACATTTAAACACACGGCTCGTCGCAAAGCCCCAAGGTCGCCTAATCGTATTATTTATGAAGTGATGTGCTACATAATGGTACTTAGTGCATGTTAACAGATGCTATTATCAGGCCCTGATCCAGAGCGCAGAAGATATATTGGAACAGTGGATGTTAATGCTGCTCCTCACCACCGTAATGCAGCAGCTCTTTAAAGGGCTAACCGCACCAAAATGCAGCACTTAGGCCGAGAGCCAGTCGAACATTAAGTGGCTCCGGTGAAAATATATAACCACAAATTGTGGCAGCCCCTGGCTGTCCCCTGACAACTTTAACATCCCCTCATCCCATCCATAACCGACCCCCATATCCTTCTCTTGAGCTCTCTACAGCGTGTCCTCTCCATCCCCTCCTGTAGTCGCCGGCCACAAGGTGGTGGTGGTCGTGTGCGAGGGGGTTGTTTGAGGTTTTTTAGGGTGCGGATCGGGTAAAGGGATATGATACAACAGACCCTGACATGATGACTGAGTGGGGAGTATAACTGGCCTTGTGGCTCTGCCACCACTCTGAAACACACACACTCTACACACACAACATACAAATGCCATCCTCCACCCCTCCCTCGTGCACCTCCAGGTCAGGGGTCACTCCCATCTGTCAAGAGGCAGAGGGAGGGCAGATTTACAATGACAGCGGAGAGCAACACCAAGTCACCGCAGTAAATATTTACACTGGTCTGACAAAAGATGTGGCTAAGGTCTGTTGGGGTTCCACACACTGTAGAAATTACAACTAACCCCACATTATTAATCATATAAAAATCACACAGTGACATGAAAAGGCTGGATTTCTCACTGCTCTGTCATGATTGCAACAACAGAGAGTGATGTTCGTGTGAAAGCATCCTGCTGCGTGTGTCTGTGTGTGAGATGAATGGGGTATTAATCATGATACATGATATCATGGTTTCTCATCTGCGTGATACTGGTGTCTCCATTTATGGCTTTAGAAACACTTTCTTGACACATCACTTTCTTCCCCTCACTCAGCTTTATTTAGCTCAATCAGTTTTACTGGCTGGAAGGTTTTAAAACAGAAACACTGCAAGATAAATAAAAGATCAACTATTTAAATATCATTAACAACATGGAGAGGAAAGACACTTTTATCTAAGAATTTGTGCATTTTATACACACAGATCATAGAGACACGCTCACTCTCTCATATCCTGGAGGTTCTAATTGGGCCCAGTATTATTAGGTGTCATAAAAGGGAGAGGAAATACACAAGCCGACTGCCTCCTGGTCAAACACACAACACCCACTGTGTGTTTTGGGACGAGTTAACACAACCACACACATCATTGACCAAACAACCTGACATTTCTGGGACTGACCCCCCCAGCAGTCAATAGAGAAATACCAGAGAGAAAGATATCTGTTTATTTTACCCACTACAAGCCCTCCATCATCGACCAGCACTAGTTACTGGGTATTAAAAGGAATATTCTGAATATTCTGAAACACCCTCAACAATTGGAGTTATACAGGGGTGAAAAAAACACAGCTATTTGAAATGATTTGAATTAGGGATGTTAATGGAAAGAATTTAGCCAATTGAAATGTAGTAATCAGCAGTCTGGTCGGGCCATTTCTTGAATAAGTAAAGTTAAACTTAAAATGACAGGGAAAATGAGAAAAAAAAACATGTGGTTAGTATCTCATTAATTGTTCGATTAATTGAATTGTTAATGTTTTGTACTATCGGTTAAGGAAAATGCACAAAATTTGAAACCTTAATTTGAATATAGGTTTGAGCATATTAGCTGGGCTGTGATACTTTTAAATTCATCCTCCTCGTTCCATGAAAGTCAGTCGCTTTTGAGATGTTTTGCTGAGTTTTTTGTGTGTAGCATAAAGTGACTGCAAACATAAATTTCATTATACAACCTTGAGTGCTGAAATGACCATTAAATGAACTCTTGAACCTTGAATATGACCTGACTTGATGTAGCAGTTGTTACTGGGACAGAACTGTTCAGATCTCAAAAAAATAAAAGTACTGATAAGAAGTTTTGTGAGCGACCTGAGACGCGTGTCCTAATGCTGGTGAGTGTCTAGAGTTTTGATGGGAGGGAGGAGTTAATGGGTGCGCTTGTTTCCTGTGTCCTCTTGCCTCAGGTGCCACTCAAGTCTGGCCCAGACATTACCCCCTGAGGAGGCCCCTGTGGACCGGCCCTTCTGGGGTGTGGATGACCCCAGCATGCCGCTGCCCTTTGATCTGGCTGACATCATCAACAGAGTGGAGTCACTGCTCTGGAGGTGGGCCCAACATGTTGAAGTGTGGAAATTCTGCTTATGTACACATTGCAAACATGTATAGTTCATGTAGCATTCATTCATTCACAGGTAGTTAAAGGGACAGTTCTCCCTAAAATCAAAAATAGCTGTAATCCTGTTCATCCATCTAGATTGTTTTGGTGTGAGTTGGCAAGTTTTGATGATAACGGCTGCAGAGATGTTTGCCTTTTCTCAAATATGGTTGGAGTAGATGGCACTCAGCTTGTGGTGCTCAAAGTGCCAATTGCGTGCATTTGCAAAACTCAACAACAGTGTCTCTTTCCAGAAATCATGACCCAATTACTCAAGATAATCCACAGAGCTCGTTGTGGGCAGATTTTTGTAATATACAAAAAGGAGATGGATAAATAGCACTATGGGTCGGAGGGGAAATATGTATTTTTGTTTTTATGGATGCTAATGGAGTTATTTACAGTCCAGTGTGTGAAGAGTCAAATACAAAATGTACTGTAGGCAGTGTTAGGTAATGGTGTGCATGCCAAGCGACATATTCTGGAAACCTGGTCCAATGCATAAGCAATCTAAGTAGTCACTCAAGGCCACTGTAGGGCCCTACAACTACAACTAATAAACTACTGTGAATGACTCTGTCAACCATGTGTTCGTCTCAATGTTACCTTGCTGCTTAAAGTCTGCTCAGGGTTTGTCCTGGCATTAACACATCATGTACAGACACAAAGAACACACACACCTGCTGTCACACATAATTTATATACACACTTTACCTAACTGCTCAGCAGGCCTGTCAGAGACTGTAATAGCAGATAAATAGTAATTCAGTCATGCTGGTATTCGTACTGGCCAATGTATTACACTTCAGCATGAAGTTAGACAACGTCTGTCTGCCTTTTGTGTTGTTATCACACCTGCTGTTCAGTTTATTTGGTCTGGATCAAATGTAAAAATGATAAGTTGTTGTTTTACAGATTAACAGATTACTCATTGGTTGGGTGGTTTTGGCGATTGTCATCCTGCACCAACAGGACCCACATGGCAAAATAAAATTTCAGTGACTTACAGAAGCATATGTAGCACTTTAATACTTCTGATGTGTATATTTATGTTCTATGGTGTCACAGAGAACTCATAACTGATTTTAAGCATTAGTAGTATTATTAGACTGCAAATCAGCCACATGTTATGAATACCGACTAACAGGTAAAGGAGGTGTCTTGTACAGTAATGATTCAGAGCTTATTACTGTGGGATCACTGTCACACACTTTTTAATGGACTTAATCATCTGACAAAGTTCATTGAGTAGGATACAAGAACAGCACTTTTAACAGCTTTTGACCTATTAATCAGGAAATATACCCGTGCTGAAGTGCATACGTTTTATGATGGTTATTAAATGATTTGCATAAATGTACCTAGCCAGCCTATGTATGTCATATAATATAAGATCGCTTCCTAAACAGATTTCACAATTGGCAGATGGATTTATTTGTAGTGTAGCTCTAGAAATCACAAAGCTATTGTCATAAAATCCTGTGGTTGGTTCGTTTGCTTTCACACAGAAAGTGAACCGCACCAGAGTGTGCTTGGAAGCAGACCAAGTACAGTACCATCTTTTCAAGCCGCCTCTGTCTGGTTGTTTGGTCCACATCAGCCCACACAAACCACACTAACCAGGCAAACCCACCAGGGTCCATTTTAACCAAACCAAACTGAAATAATTGCAGTGTGTATCCTGGGCCCTGCAAGGCCTGCATTAAAGCACTTTTTTTCTGGTTGCAAGGTCGTGAATGGCCAGTATGATTTGTATTACACTTACAATTACATCTAAACCATAGGTTCACTTGACAAGAGGCCTAATCATATTATAATCATAACATTTGAAAAAAAAATGAAAAGACAAAGGTATATTTTGATCATTTCTTCAATCTATTCCAACAGAATGTGAAGGATGGGTGCAGGAAGAGAGAAAGAATGACAAGAAAAAAAAACCCACCAGCGTTTCTGAATGTGGGGGCCCCACATCAGCTGCGGGGACAGACCACTGAAGACACCTCCGTTGTGATCCCACCAAGATTGATTTCCTTTTGATCGGGGCATCTACATCACTCCCCCTTAGTCCACCCTCCTTTACCCTCAGCTCATCCAACACCATCTTGAGAGTCGGCTGGAAGGAAAACCAGACCACAGTAGAACCAGAATAGTGCTTCGGTAACATGCTAACAACGCAAGCTTAGCGACAAGCTACTAGTGTCACAACGGTCTAACTAAACATAAGTGGAAACCTGCATTTCAGTGTTAGCATACATTGTGTAACTATTTATTATTTCAGTGTATTCTGTTACTTAATCTCATGTAACCCAGACATGCTTTTATCAGTGGATTGACTCATTCTCAGTAGTCACAGTACAGTACATACATATATGCTTTCTATCTGTCACACAGTGTTATAATACAGTATAGAATGGTTAAAAAAAGAGAACTCACGTTGCTCACATGGTATTGCATTCATCACTTGTGTATAGTAATCCCTTTTATTGTGTTCAACGGTGGAATGAGCCCGAAAGAGACCAAAGAAAGATTATGATAAGAAAGTTATGAATGTCACCCAATGGAGAACATGAAGAATGTGTTGTTTAGTGTTTATGTGCGATGGTGTGCTTGTGCCATATCGTTGTGTGTCAGTGCGTGTTTGTTTGTGCACATTTAGCCATCTGAATATACATGTGATCAGTCGTGTGTCTGTGTGTTTGTGCATGTGCACGTTCACTCTCCCACATGTCTACATGAAGGCGCGCATGTATGAATGTGATTGTGTGTGTGTGTGTGTGTGTGTGTGTGTGTGTGTGTGTGTGTGTGTGTGTGCTGTGTGGGTGCT
>JAJHUR010000110.1:0-12031 GCA_027495735.1 Lutjanus campechanus
AATTTTTAATGTAGCGGCTCACAGACACTTGGATTACACCACACAAGCAGGATGGAGACATTTTGTGTTTGTTTTGTGTGCTATTTTTAACGTTTTATCCGTGGTCACCATTCACTGCCATTGTACTGGATGAGGCTGCTACCCTGTTTTCTGCTGAAACTCCAGGATTGTTTTGTGAACTGAAGATCTGCAACTATCATCACATCGGCATAATGGTGAGTACATATTGAGTGAGTTATCATGGAAAGTGTAGTATCCTTTTAACTATCTGCTGTGTGAAGTTCCAGGCCCTTTGGTTATTTATCAGTGGCACTGATGTCTCCACAGCTTGCCAAATATTAGATAGAACCCCTTTTGGAATATAAGGTGAGGTCTCAGAGTCAAAAAATTAAATTGAAAGTGCACAACTATATTGTATAGTTCTACAATAACATAGTCTTTGCATACTTAGGGTTCTTCTATGTACAGACTAAAATTTAAAAAACTGTATATAGAAGAGAGAGAAAAGGGACAAAGTGGTGTTAGATTTTGTTTCATCAGGTTAATCGCAACATGGTTCAAAGATCTGAAAAAACTCATAAGTGGACACTGTTGTCCCAACTGCAGACTGAGTGTGCTGTATCCTGTGCAGTGCCACTTGCATGCCAATTGATGACATTACTGAGTTTGCAACTTAAACCTCTTCAACTTTGCGCAGGGGCCCACGTGCACGGCTGACTTTAATGTCTTTCAGAGGCTGTAACAGGCTCAGTTTCAAAGCTACAGTGAAGATACTGGAATCATATGAGTCTGCATGACCTAAGGCATCCTTTCCTGTACTTAACAATGACACATCCCAATTAGAAATGTGAAAATGAGTCTAAGACCCTATATTTCTCTATATATGTGTTATTTCATAAACAATTCTATGTGAGAGTGCAAATGCATAATCCATCTGCATACATATAATCATTTGTGAACTGAGGTAGAGGTAGAGTCACCAAATTAGTCCTGTTTAATTTTTAAAAAAGGAAACATTTAAATATTAAATTAAATTAAATGAATATAATATGGAAATTTTATGATAATTTCAACTTCAGTTACAAAATTAGAATTTGATTTATTTTGAATTGACATATTTGCACCTACAGTAATTTCACAGGCCACCAGGGGGCTACAGCCCACACTTTGAGAATCTCTGACCTAAGACGCATCAGTCCCAACTGTGTCATGCTAGCTTTATTATTTAAGGGGGTAAACAAATTTTGGTAAGGGAAAAACTGGCATGGACATAATCAAAGCGGTCCATTGACTTGTCACCTCAAGAGTCTCCCCTTTACAGACATACATACTCACTTTATGCTACTTTGTTAATGTCGATTATGTTAATTATGTGTATGAGTACAACCCATGCAGTTTTTTGCATGCAGTATAAAAGTGTTATTTTGTCTATTCCAGTGGTTCCCAACCTGTTTTCCTTGGAGCTCCCCCTACTTGTATCTACAGAAAGTTGAACCCCCCCCCAGCCTGAAGAAAGACTTTTGTATAAATCACAGGGTGCATACAGGTGCTGGAAATCCTTGAAAACATCTGAATTTTAATGTGAAGTTTTCAAGGTCTGAAAAGTGCTTGGATTTTGGGTAAAGTGCTTGAAACTGTTGAAACTGAATTGCAGTCTGACTGAATTAGCTAGTAACTTTTTAGATAAAGAGGTAAAATAATTCAGATATTTGCTGAGTCAAATTGTACATCATCAATTGATTAATTGCCAAATAAGAATCTAACTGATTAGACATGTACATTTGATATCTGAAATGATTTTGTCTGGCAGAGCCATTCATAAAAAATGATAAACGAGAAAAAAAAAACAAGAAAATAATGAAAATGAGAAAAAAAGTATTATTAATGATTCATTAATTAATCTGTTGTCAGCATTTTCAACTATTGTAACCCTTATAGGAAGCCAAGTCTGCTTACAGACAATAATAATCATTTTGTATATAAATGTCATTTACCACAGCTAAATGCTGGAAAAGTTTGAAAATGAACCTTGAAAATGCTTGAATTTAACTTTGGAAAAGGTGCACGAAGCCTGAAATTGTGAATTTAGTTGATCTGATTTATCTGATTTTAAGGACAGTGAATGGTGTCACTACAGTGAAATGGCTGCTGTGGGGACGAACATCATCACATGTGAATATAATTGGGCTCATTGAATCCAGTGAGTGTCTCATTTTTTTAAGTCAGACTCAGTTTATGGAATTCCAAGAGTGTTTATAGACCCAAGTTCCAGAAATATTCCCATAGAATAAATCATTGGCTCCCAACCTGGGGTTTGGGCTCCCCTCAAGGGGGCGCCAAAAGTCACAGGGAGTCCCCAAGACTTTGTCAGCTCTGAGGTCCTCAAAATCAGATTTACACATGCCAACTAAAATCATAATGTCAGGGTTCATGCACCTTTTCAAAAATTAAAGAACTTTTCAAGCATTTTCAAGCTTTTCCAACACCTTAGAGCTTGTAAATGACATAATTATATACAACATGATTGTTTCACCTTTTAAATCAGATGTTATTGTGCTAAAATGATCTGAGACAGGCTCAGCTTTCCTTAGATACAAGTAGTGTGGGCTCCAAGTAAAAAAGGTTGGGAACCACTGATCTATTATTACCATTTTGTTTCTGTGTATATTTGGTAGACTGTCCGTATTTTTATACGATAAAGTATTTCTGATTCTGATTCTGATGTGATGTAGGTCAAGTGATCATGTACACACTCACGCACAAACATAGAAGAAGTGAAAATGCTCTCTTTCAAAGGTGTTAATGTTAAACCTGACAGTGCACACCTCCAGTAAAGACAGATGCAGTAAAGTGACCTCACACTGTCCACTTGCCACAGTATCTTTCTGTGTCTAAATCCACTGGCAAGCTACGATTTATTCACTACAGACTAAGTCTAAATCTGTTGTCAAGCTCGTTGTCTTCTTGTCATTTAAAACTTGTAATCCCCCACCCTGCTGCATTGTTTACAGTGATTCCTCTTATTTTTCCATGGAGCACATCCTTCAAGAATTCCATGCTTCAGAGAGCTTCTCCTTTGAATATGTGGCAGATGAAAGTAAAAACAGGATTACAGTCTAATCCCTCTCGATTGTTTGTGTCTTTTGGCCACTGGGAGAACTCTGATGTGGTCCTGCCCTGCTGGAGAGGGAGACGGAGAGGGGTGGAGGGGCGGTGGTTGTGGGGGGGGAGATGGAGATGGAGACGGAGACAGAGGAGAAAGAGACTTTCCTCAGCGCCGTCCAGTAATGAGAGCCAGTAATAAAGTGGATGTATTCATGGACAACTGAAGCCAGCAATTAAGGAAAGAGGTAGCTAGCTTCAGACGGCCACTTTGGATCTTTTAAATGTAAATACAGCCGCTTCTCTCAAAGTGCTCGGTGAGATATTCCAAATGAAATCCCCTCTCACTAATGAGGGAGCTGTGATATTTCTACACCAAGCCTCTCTACGGCGCTACCACGGTAGGCAGCCCAGGCTCTTGTTGAAATGTTTTAATCAGGCTGAAGGAACAGGGATTATGATATAACAGAGTTGGTGGAGACTAGTCTTCCTCTGTTTCCCATATCAACACAGTACTGTTTGATCTGCCCTGAAATCTACACTGCTGTGACTGTCTTAATTACCTAAGTGGATGTAGACAACATACCCTACATAGTAAATTGCAGGAGCTGACATGTCACTGAGTAATGTTCTGTGTTCCACTTAATAAAGAACAATACTTGGGAAAATAAAAGACAGTCACTGTTGCTACATCCATAGAGGAGATAATAAGACAAAGAAACAGCTCATATAGATCCTGTCAGGAGACAAATTATAGTAATTTTAAAAGCAAAGCTCTGCTATTTGGTAACATTTGGTGTTTGCAAGATCTCCTCTCATCGCCAGTAAATTGCCATTGCCTTGATCAGCTGGTGCAGCCTGTCACAGACGCGCTGTATTGTGCCATTGTTTCATCCCATCTGCCTGGGCTTGATGTCTCCTTCCCCATCCTCAGCATCCTCACACACTCCTTTAGCAGCGGGTCAGGTCACTACACACTGGTTTGTGATGCGGGAGTCACAGAGCCGCCGTCATCTCACTGCCCAGTAACAAACAACAGCTTGACTCGCAATATTGTCGTCGTGTTTGTTTGTTAAGAGGGAGAGAGACTCGCTTGGCAGCGAACCAATTCAAATGAGCTGTTTAAGATATGCGAGTGCACTATGAATAGGAATGAAGGCGGTTATATGTTGCCGGGGATCCTCGTGGCATAGACGCGGGCCGCTTTCTCCTTTTCCAGACGGTGGAGGATTTCTCGGTGGCCTGGAGTGGATGTGGCAATTACCCTTTATTTGCATTGCCACAGAAATTCATCCAATTACCACCATTTAGGCAGTTACTTTTGACATGCACTGGCTAAGTGGATATTAGCATCTTTTCTTTATGAGCGAGACAATGATACATTTATGCCTGAAGGCACCTGAGATCTGCTGTTGTTGTAGGGAATTTAAGAAACAAATTTTCAGACTTTATCCAATGATTAGTGGTAATGTACACTGAAATCAAGCCCATTCCACAGTTTCTGACAATCTCCAATGGGGCTCTTCAGCCGATGGAACCGCTGGCAGTACAGAGCTGAAGTCACATATTACCTGAGGTGTCGAAAGTTCAAATTCTTTACTCACATAAATGTGAAAAAGTACAGGCTCAGTAAAAGTATAAAAGTAAAAAGAAGCCCTCTTTGTACTTTGTCTTGTTTGGCCTTTAATTTTTACTTTTACATGTTTTTGTCTTGCTATGTCTTTTGCATTGCTTTTTTTTTGTCTTGTTACATCTGTTTTGTCTAGTTACATATTTTTCATCTTTTCTGTTGTTTTTTGTCTTGGTACATCTTTTACAACTTTTTTGTCCTGTTACATCTTTTGCATCTTGTTAGGTCTTTTATGTTTTTTGTCTTTTTATGTTTTATGTGTCTTGTTACATCTTTTATGTCTTGTGTACCTCTTTTTTGTATTATTTTTCTGTCCATTTAGGATAAAATCAGCCATGATGCAAAGTACAGATAACCAATAAGTCCCCTTCAATGCACTGAAACTAAAGTAACAAGTGTGTTTTGAAAATGTAAGGAGTAGCAGTACAGATATTTGTGTTAGGGAGTAAAAGTAAAAAGTTTCCAGAAAAATAATACTCAAGTAAAGTACATACACCTGAAAGTTCTACTTAAGTACAGTAACAAAGTATTTGTACTTTGTTACCAAAAGGTCATATATGGTGGGAGATGGTAACCTCTGTTCAAATGTGGTCTCTGGCATCAGATATGGATGTCCTTTTACGTTTATCTCAAGCACGGTGTAAACTTGCGAAGACAAATTTAATCACATGATGACAAAGTTCAAAGAATGATTTTTAAAGCAGCATTGTTAGTTATTAATTTATTGGTCAATTGAGAGCAAGCAAACCTACTGTGACGTCACCCATGGGTCAGGAAGATAAACATTACTTAGCCTCTATCCTGATGCTGAGAACTGAAGAACATGCAAGTTGTCAATCACAAGATAGCCACGCCCTAAATCATGAAGAAGACTTGAACTGAGAACATAAACCCATTAGAAAACTGTTTACTGAGGTCATAAATCAAGTGATAAGTGGGCACATTTTCTCATAAAGTTACATACAACTGGGCCTTTTGCAACCAGTGGATTCTCCCCCTGCTGGCTATTAGAAACATTGCAGGAATAAGGCACTTAAGCGGTTCACTTTTCACACCAGGAAGCTCTGTCCACAAGTAAGTAGTCTATGGTTGAGAGAAGCATTTTAAACTAACACAAAATGAACATATATTATGTTGTTGTAGAGAATGTGTTTGCAGTTGCACATCCACAACAACCACAGCACCACATTAGCATTCATTTGAAGTCACATTAGTGTTCATCTGATGAATATAAGTCCAATAATCACTCTATTTTAGCTCTGTTTTGGTCACCACCAACTTCAGAAAAAAAATCTTTCTCCTTAGCCGCTGAATGCTCCTCTACATTCATCAGCTTCAGCTATTTGCTCCTGGAAAACAAGGTTGATGTGAGTCCTGAGAGGGAACCAAACAGTGAAGATGTGGGCTCGCAAACCAAAACAGCTAGCTACAAACGCTCAGTCGAGCTGAGTCTGATGCATTTCTGCAGAGCTGGATGATAATTCTCTGTGGGTTCATCATTACAAGTGACACCATCAACACATTGTTTGATCCAATGCTGTTCACATACAAACATATGTCTCTAGACATCTCTATGGCTGATATTTCCAAAACTCACACCAACAAGATCTAGATGGATAAACAGCACTACAGGCCAGGGGGAAAATATGCTTTTTTAAAAATTATTTTTGCATGAACTGTCCCTTTAAGGAACATTTACTCAGCTCAAATTCACCCTAAAGGTCCAAGCAGATCTCACTTTTATTTTAGACTGAATTGCTCATTTCGTCCACAGAGATTAAACAGTCTGACTGTCCATGAAATTATTACCACTTTTGCAATTCAACTTGTCTGAGATCAGGTCCAATTCGCACAGAGGCAGATCTTGATCTTGCGCTGCACTCTTAATTCGAGCTTTTAATCCTCCGAAAAGTCTCATCTCCACCTGGCTGGGGGAAGTAAATTCCTTAATCCCTGTCTCCCTCTGACGCTGGGTTTTGGTTTACTTCAGTTCTGAAGTGATGCAAGCTGAGTGCGTGTGAGTGCAACAGTGAGTTGGCGTCCCAGAGGACTGTGCCGAGGCGGAGGCAGTGTTTGCGCTCTGTGCAGCCGGTGGCATTAGGTGTCGGAGGCAGTACATATGCAGCCTGCTCCTGAGCCTCCAGAGAGTTACCCCCCCGGTGGCTTCACTCTGATGCTGATGCCATAGATACTGCAAACGCCAACACCGTCTGCGCCGCCAGCTCAGTCAGCTCTGTCACACGGAGCTGACATTGCTGACATTGCAGGTGCCATCCTAACTAACGCTGCCTTCTAAATTTTGCCAAATCATTTAGATAAATGTGGGAGCTCACTAACTCTGACATAGTCAGCTTTTACTCTGATTATATTCATGCATCTACAGATAATTCTGCCAAAAATATGAGACAAAAGATTTGAACACGAACATGATGTGTTATGTTTTTGTGGGGAGTGTTTTAGCTCACTGTTGCCTACACATCAGCAGACATTAGTATTTATTTAAAGTCATGCTAGTGTCCACCTGACAAATCTAAGTCCAAGATTCACTCTCCTTCCTGCTCTATTTTGGTCTCCACCAACTCCAAGAACACCTTGAGGGATTTTTTTCAAACATGGCACAAATGTCCTCTTGGATTCACGGATGAAGTGATTAGATTTTGGTGGTCAAAGTTTAGAGGTCAAGGTCATTGTGACCTCATGTTCTTGTGAACATGATATCTCAAGAACACCTTGAGATGATTCTGATACAAATGTCCACTTGGACTAAAGCAGTAATTCCCAAACACTGGGTCGTGACCCACAGGTGGGTCACAAGAGGTTTTGTTTGGGTCACCAAATCAATGAAAGACTGTGGAATAAATTCTGCAAATTTAAGATTTATGTCTGCAGTACAGCTTTTATAGAGCATTTAAAATTTGTGTATTGTTTTACTGATTTGAGGAAAAAAAACAAGTCTAAATTGACTTATTTTGTCTCATTTATGAAGTGTAGCAGGCTAAAATGTCCCATACTAAAACAACAAAAAAGTTGAGAAAATTCAAAATCTCAAGTCATCTGAGTTTTGAGCCCAATTCAAACTCTTAAATTAAAAAAAACAAGTTTTACCCCCAAGTAATATTTTGTTGAGATAATTTACTTTCCTTCTTTAGATAAACTCGAATCTTTGAGTTTTAGAAACCCTCCAAAATGTATTTAATACATTATTGAGAAAACTTACTGAAGTGAAAGTAAATAATGGTTCATATTTTAATATTTTCTATTAAAACCATTTAATTTTCAAATCCAAATAATAATAAATCAACTCCAAAAGTCATTGTGAATCATATTTGAAATACATTTTTTTGAGTTTCTAAACTTCCAAGATTCAAGTTTATCTAAAGAAGAAAAGTAAATTATCTCTAGTAGGTTTGCAAAACTTTTAAAATTGATTTCAAAACTTAAGAGTTTGACTCAGAAGTCAAAAATCTGTCAAGAAAGTTGCCTTGAAATTTGCCTTGAGTTGTCTCAACTTTTTTAGGTTTGTTTTCTCAATGAGAGGACATACAAACAATGAGTTGACCTGTTAACTCCGCCTAAATGGATTTATTTGTCAATTCTAAAGCATGTAACATGCGTATAAACCTGCATCCAGATAATTCAAGGTGATGTGGAAATGGCGGTGAAAATGGTCAAGAACGTTAATTTGTGCACAAATCAACTGTTCCAAGATTTATTGATTTGTAATTGGTTTGTAATTTTTAAAAAGTGGGTCACCAGAAAAAAAGTTTGGGAAACGCTGGACTATATTTGGCATTTGGTGATCAAAGGTCACTGTGACCTCACAAAACACATTTTTGCCATAATTCAAGAACTCATTTTATATCCAAAAGGTCAAAGGCCAAATTCACTGTGACATCATAATGTCCCGCTCTCTAAGTCCTCTGTCCTTTGCAATTTAAAAAAAAAAGGAAGAAAAACAAAAAGTCAGTGTCATTGGTTCCCAAGGTTTTTCTGGCATGCCCCCCTTTCAGAAGCTGACAAAAGTTTGCACCCCCACCCCAAAATTTTTTATCAAACACTAACAATAATTGGGGATGGAACTCAGAAAAAAAATCATTCAAAAGTGGAATGTTAGCTAACTAAATATTTTTAGCTACAAACAAAAATAAAACAAGGGGAAAAAATGAGAGAAATTTTGTTTGTAAATGTTTTCTTGTATGAGGCCCAATAACTTGGTTACCTTGCGAGATACCTTATTCCAAGTTGTCCACTTCTGTCCACAGCTGGCAGCTGTGGGCGTAGGTGCTCCAACAGCAAAAGACGTCTCAAACAAGCAATGGCGGCAGCGTAGATACTGTGATAGCATCAGTTATATCAGAACTGGAGAGTATTTCTTCACTGAAAGAAGAACAAAGAACAACACTGAAGGCTTTTATCAACGGAAAAGATGTTTTCGCTCTTCTTCCGATCAGCTTCGGCGTTGGTTTACTTGAGTGGATCTGATTGGTTGAAGTTAGCTCGTGTTAAACATGATGGTTCCTCCAATCACCTGCCGGGGGTTTTCTTGAAAGTGCCTGCCCTTTTCCAAACAGTTTCTATGGACAGCTTCTCAGATGGTTCAGTGTAACAAACCATCTGTTGTGTCAGGTTAATAACTTGATCCCACCTTTGACAAATGCTTTCATATATTTGTCATCTCCAAGCCTATGCTAAAAATATAATAATATAAAAACCTGATGACATAGGCCTGGGCAATAAAACTGAAAATCCCAATAGTGAAGTTTCATATTGGTCAATATTGATAATTATTAATCTTGTAGGTTGTGTTGTGTACCCCAAAGGGTGAAAGCGGCTAGGGTGACGTATTGTTGTTGGGTGATACAGACAAAATCAAATATCACTATATTTTGATATTTGATAAATAATCATGAGTAATGTGGATGTAATACTAAGTTGGTAAAGGCAAATAATAGAACAACTAGAACAGTCTAGTAAGTTCAGAAAATTACATCACTTTACTGTAATTCAGCCTTTAGAATCAGGAAAAGACGACTGTTATGCCATATCAAGATATAACAACACCTCAAATTCATCATGGTGTCTCGATACGCTATAATATCGATACATTGCTCAACTCTATGATGACATCATCAGGAGTTTTTTTTGTCAGACTTGACAGAAGAAGACATTACACAGCTGTTTACAGAAGTTGAGTCGGATTCTTCTTAACCAGTAGATTGACCTTTAAGGCTGTTCTGCAGCACTTTTCCTAAAAACAAGTTGGACTTGAACACTTTTGTAATACTTTGAGTTAAGGTATTGCTCCGTGTTGCTGTTGTTGACAGTCAGACACTGAGGCAGGTAGTGGGCTGTAGCCAGGTCAGTGTGCCGTGGCCCCATAGTGCAATCAGCTTATCTGAACTGCTGGCTAGGCTAATGCCAGCAGACAGGAAGCAGTTGTTGGCTCCTGCCGGGTCAGCAGCAGTTTCAGCTGCTGACCTGGCTCTATGAGGCCAAGGGGGCCGAGTGAACATCGTGCCTCCCTCCCCCAACCCCCATCCATTCCCTTCCAAAGGCCAATGTGGCTCCTCTGGGCTTTTGTTGCATGATGGGATATATTCAGCTGCTCCGTTTGGCTGGTTTGGAGGAATGCTGCGGGTGCGCCCCCTCCCATCGGTTGGTCAGTGGAGCGAGGAGGAATATCAAAGCCCCGTCGAGGAGGGGGCGGGAAGGGGGCAGGAGGGGGCTGAGAGGGTCATGTCTCATTGGGCAGAGCAGGGGGGCACTGAGCCTGTCACATGGCTGATGGCTGATTTACCACTCCACTGGAGAGGTGAGGCCTCATAGGCCACCTCTCCCTGCCCACCACACACTCACACACTTCATTGACAGATCTCCCGTCCTGCTCACCATCTCTACAGCGTTTTCACTACCTTGAACATCAATGAGCTTTCTCCACAGTCTGGCCGCCTCTTTAGCCGAGCTTCAGCTGAAGCACCTGTATTGATTCCTGCTCCAGTCAATTCAGCCGCAGCCTTTCATGGACTCCTCTAAACCGACCATCTTTGTCCATGTTTCTCTAACATGTTCGTTTCTCCCTCAGCCATTTTTTTTTGTCATCTGCACCCATTTCCTGCACTCACCGGAGACGCCGCGCTCCCCCTCCCTCCCCTCCCGCCTCTGCTCTCACACCCTTCACATTTTGTCCATTTCAGTTGCACAGTGATGGAAAATCCATGCCATTCACTTTGTTGTTGTTGTTATTTGCTGCAGCTCATGTGTTGTCAGACATCTCCATATATAAAAGACACCTGAGCAGAATGTTCTGTCTGGCTTTTGAGACCCACTCACCCATCAATAAATAAACCACATCTTGTAAACATGCACACTTTCTCTTGGTTCAATGGAAAAGCAAAAGCAGTCCCTCTTATTTAATAATATTGCCATATGGTGCAGAAAGCATACCCCTTGTAGTCTATTTTAACCTGCTAATGTGTATTGATCTGTGCTCTTAGATGCCTACTGAGTATAACAATATGTGTCCTGTAATCTAACAATAGAACCTGCTGTTGAGATATTAGTTAAAACACACACTGATGTCTGCTGTCCTCGAACAAACCAATTTGAGGATTCATGCCAGTATGCAATACTGGCTCCTTCTCTGCTGTGGATTTTGTAACCATAACTCTGTGAAAATAATTACTTTAGGCTTTTTTGTACAGACAGCGCGTAGTGTTAAAAAATAGATGTAATATGCTATGGCCTATGCCACCCATGAAGGGAGCTGGCACACCCAAAAATCAGATGCAGAATGAATTTTTTCCTTTAGCCTCACTAAAACTCTTCATTTGAAACTTGGGATATGATCTAATTATAATAATTGGTCATTTTAAAATAGATTCTGAATAATTTTGTCATAAAACAACATTCACCATCATGCACACCTTCTATCATGGACGATTAGCAGTGTCAGTCACAGATGATAAAATGGAGTTTGATTAAATAATTGAAGAATTTAAAGCCAAGCCATACCATCTTTCCTTTAAGTCAGGAGTGGGCAATTATTTTTCATGGATGGGGGCACATGAGAAATTGATCAGGCTCCTGTGGGCCAGACATAAATGATATAAGGTCCTAATAATGGCCAAATCTCTAATAATGGAAAAACCTGATGTTTTACAGTGAACCATGCAGGCTGCAACAATCACAGCAACAGTAGAAGAAGAACAACATAAACATGGATGTGCAGCACTGAGTGAATAAAGTTACAGTTTAATATAAAAGATACAGTTCATTATTAACAATAAACACAGCACTGAG
>JAJHUR010000110.1:12051-24691 GCA_027495735.1 Lutjanus campechanus
GCCAAGCCATACCATCTTTCCTTTAAGTCAGGAGTGGGCAATTATTTTTCATGGATGGGGGCACATGAGAAATTGATCAGGCTCCTGTGGGCCAGACATAAATGATATAAGGTCCTAATAATGGCCAAATCTCTAATAATGGAAAAACCTGATGTTTTACAGTGAACCATGCAGGCTGCAACAATCACAGCAACAGTAGAAGAAGAACAACATAAACATGGATGTGCAGCACTGAGTGAATAAAGTTACAGTTTAATATAAAAGATACAGTTCATTATTAACAATAAACACAGCACTGAGCCCTTTCAAAATAAAGGTCTGACAATGATTTAATGTTAAGCAAAATGCTACTGACTGTTTTTGCTAGATTTTTAATTTTTGCACAATGCCCTTGTGGGCCACATGAAACCTTTCAGTAGGCCGTATTTGGCCCCCAGGCTGCATTTTGCCCAGGTCTGCTTTAAGTTGTCAACTTGCACAGGTAGACTGTGTCCCGATAAAGTTTAATGTAAATGTCATCTGGAGGAATTCTGCATAGATTATAGTCTTATAAGAACTATACTGTTTTATTTGTCAGTCGGATTCATCATGTGAGGACCATGAACGTCTGTGCAACATTTCATGGCAATCTACTCAGTAGCTGCTGAGATATTTCAGTCTGGAATAAAGTGCTGGACTGACTGACAGACTGACACTGCCTTCCCTAGAGCCATGCTGCTAGCGTGGCTTAAAAGCAGGTTCTGGCCGTCAACCATAGCTGGTACCAAAGACCAGCAGAAAGCAGATGGCCGGTTCAGAACCTGCTTTTCACCAGTAAGTGCCAGGCTTCATAAGAGAATTTCTTAAATTATTTTAAGCACATTGAGCTCATAATTGGCAAAACCCAAATAGACATGCTTTGGATTTTGTGCACGACCACACATTATTTGAGCTTTTACAGTTTGATTTCATTTGGTATTTTACATTCAGAGGTGGCAAAAATACACACTTTTTTTTTTACTCAAATAGAATTACTGATATTTGTATTTTTAAAAAGACTGGTAAAAGCAGAAGTCCTAATTCAATTTCTTTACTTAAAAGTAAACAAAAGTACAGGCTCTTAAATGTACTCAAAATGTAAAAGTAAAAAGTTGTCCTCTGAAGGACATTTGTACCGACTGTTTCTGTGCAAAGCTAACTGAACCTCACCTTTTCTCTGTTTGAGTCTGTTTTGTCTGTTTCATCTTACGTATTTTATGTCGTTTTCATCTTGTAACGTAATTTTTGTCTTATGTCTTTTACAATGTTTTTGTCTTGTTACGTCATTTAAGGTGTTTTCATTTTGTTACGTCTTTTGTATTGATTTTGTCTTGTTATGTCTTTGCTGTCATTTACACCTTGTGTCGTTACGTCATTTTTGTCTTGCTCCATCTTCAACGTCATTACGTCTTGCTGCAGAAAATTTGCAGCGTTTTGTAACACGTTAGGTCATGTTTGTCATGTTCCATTTTTGTTCACTTCCGTCTTGTTATGTCGTTTCCGTCTTGATGCGTCTATTTACAGCATATTTTTCTGAATATGTCATGTACAGTGTTTTTATTTTGTTGTGTCTTGTTACATTGTTTCCATCTTGTCTTATGTTGTTTACTACATTTTCATTTTGTTATATGATGTTACATCTTTTACGTTGATTTCATGTTGTTGCCTCTTCTATGTCATTTTCATCTTGTCACGTGTCGTTAAATATTTTTTTCTTGTTACATCTGTTACGTCATTTTCATCTTGCTATGTCATTTCCTTCATGATGCATCATTTACAATGTTGTTGTGTCTTGTTACATTGTTTCCGTCTTGTCTAACATTGTTTACTACATTGTCATATTGCATCTTTTATGTAATTTTCGTCTTGTAACGTGTTGTTGCGTTGTTTTTGTCTTGTTACGTCTTTTGTCATTTCCATCTTGATGTGTCATTTACAGCGTTTTTTTCAGAATACATCTTTTACTCTCTTTTCTTTTTGCTGTGTTTAGTTACATTGTTTCCATCTTGTCTAATGTTGTTTCATGCATTTTTGTTTTGTTACGTCATGTTGCATCTTTTATGTCATTTTTGTGTTTCATTTACAGCATTTTTGTGTTTTTTCACTTTGTTACATTGTTTATGACTTGTCATGACTGTTGTGCGTGATATGCACTGATGGATGTACCAAGAAATCCTCTTTTCTATCTGTTATTGTCCCGTCCATTTAGGTTGAATAAATAAACTGGTCTTTTTGTTAGGAAGGCGGCACCCAATGAAAAAATTTTTTTTTTTTAAATTGATAATTACACTTAAATGCATTGAAAAACTTAAGTTTTTTGAAAATATAATGAGGAGAAAGTGCAGATATTTGTGTTCAAATGTAGGGAGCAAAAGTAAAAAGTTGTCAGAAAAATAAATATTCAAGTAAAGTTGAGATACCTGTAAAATCTGAAGGACAGTTATAAAGTAGTTCTACTTAGTTACTTCCCACCTCTAGTTACATTTACACATGCACCAGAGAAGTAATAGAGTGAAGTGCATGCAAAGCACAAGTGTGCCTTGCCTATACAGCCAGTGCTGAGCTCTAAATACAATACAGCTCTTTTCCTCCTGCTGCAGCTACAGTACTGTACATACCTCTTGATCCATCCTCTACCATGCTGCATATGTTTTGAGTTTGGCATCTGAGTCTGGGCTGTCTAAGAAAAAAAACGAGACCATTCAGAGATAAGAGAACACTCCTCTTTCTCTCTGTCAACATGTAAGTCTTAAGTGAAGCCGAGTGCTAGCTGGGATTCCTGTCTGGTATCCTGTCTGACATGAAAGGCTGCTCGCTGGGACTGAGGAAGGAGCTCAGAGAGAAGTATTCCCGCCGGACCCTCCGGCAGATGGAACAAGAACACCTTGAAGGATGGGAGTGTCGCCGAGCCCGAGTGCTCGCTTTCTCCCCTGCAGATGAAACGTAACGCGGGGCTGTCTCAAATCTCCCGCAATCTGCGGATGTGAGCGACGCGGAGAGAGCACCTGGCTCTTCAAGGGAAGCAGCCGTTTGAGATGTGACAGAATGCCTTGTCAGATAGAATCACTGTAATGGAGCGATAATCCCACAGTCATCACTCAGAAAGGCATGTCTGCAGGGCATCTTGGAGGAATAACCAGATATGCTTTGCAACATTTAGACGGTAAACGTCACTGAAGCCGTTGTATTTATCACAGGCTAAAATCAAAACCGAGTGATACTGGGAGGAATTTGGATAAGAAAAAACACTGAAAGCACTTTGAATTTTTGTTGAAGTAATGAGAGATTCAGAAGTTCTAAATGTAGATCAATAAGCGTTGTTCTGCTGATACTCTTGGCTGCTGAATAGTCCCTGAGTAGAACAGGATTGGTCCTTGTAGGCCTGTCAGATGACAGAGACAAGCCAGACAGGAGAGTTTGCAGCCACTGCTGTGTATGCAGAGATGTGCCTTTCGTCTCTTGTCACTCAAAGGCCCTTGGAGGAGTTTTGCTGCTCAGCCACCTTCCTTGACCTGTCACTCAGTCCTCTGACAGCTGGTAGGCCGCCCTCCTCCTCCCCATCCTTCCCCCTTTCTCACTCCTTCACCCTCCCGGTCCCTCCCAGTCCTCCTTTTCGATCCCAGCATGCGGATCGGGGTCTCATTTTCATGTGTCAGGCGCCCCCGTCAGTGTGACAGCTCCCTGTCCGCCTGTCTCATTAGAAAACAGCCAGCTTGGTCTGGGAAGCAGCAGGAGAGGCGATTGGCGTTCAGCTCTCCCCAACCCGGGAACTGTGAGATCAGCTCTGCTAACACCAGTCAACCAGATCATCATCTGGCTTGATCTAACATCCACACATACACTGATCCCCACACCCAGACTCCAGCTGATACATGTACCACACATGGAGATGCGTTCGTTCGCTCCCTCTTCCCAGGTTCACTGCACTTTCATTTCACTTACTTCATGGGCATGAGTGCAATTACAAAACTGAATCAGTGAATGGAGTGGATAAAAGCATGGCTGCTGGTTCTTTGCAAAAAATTATTCTATGAAGACTACATATATAATGGATTCATAAAACTTATAAACACACATAATGCTTTCTGCACTTCATCAACAGTCATAAAACGATGTGACTTATAATGAATTACAAGTTTAATAGACTAAACTAGAGTTTGATTGATGGTCGTAAGGTCTCTCAGTGTGCTATAAAAGTCCATGAAGTATCATCAGTTATCATTGTATGTGTTATGTAAAGCAAAGTACATGTTGATGCATCTACAATAATGCACGCTCCATCATAATTTTTCATTTTTGGTGGTAAGTAAAATACAATGCATTTTCATACACATTGCTTAACATGGACAGTTAAAATTGAAATTTAAAAATACATATTTTTCTCCGGGCCTGTAGTGCTATTTACCAATCTAGATTTTTTTTTTTATGTGAGTTGCAGAGTTTTGGAGATATCAGCTGTTGAGGTGTCTGCCTCCAATATAATGGGACTAAATGACACTCGGGTTATGGTGCTCAAAGCACCAACAATAAATATGAAATATTCTAAACCAGCGTCTCTTTCCAGAAATCACGACCTGGTTACTTAAGATAATCCACAGACCTTGTTGTGAGCATTTTCATGAAGGAAGAAGAAGAAGGAAAGTAGTTCCTTGTAGTGACGTAATTTTCTGAACATACTGGTCTAGTTGTTCCATAGTCTCCTTTGACCCATTTTACCCAATTTCTCATTATATCCACAAAAATCAGTAAGATAATTATTTATCAAAAATCTCATGAAGTCAATATTTTGTGAAAGCACCAGTGGTCATTCCTACACTATTGTTGCAATAATGCTAAATATTGATCAAGGTGTTGGGTCAAAAGTATTCTGATATTTTATTTTGACCACATCACCCTGCCGTAATTCTGCGAGTAAAACTGTGCAGGTATTATCGCAAAATTTACTGAAAATTGTTCAGTAAAATGGTCCCTGTCAGTGTTATACTATTATATATGATAGTTTGGATTAATATTACAGCTGCCTGAGTATGTTGCATGTTGTTCTAAAGGACCAGTGGGAAGTTTCAAGTATTTAACCTCTGTGGGGTCGTTAACACCTTAAGGTGTACAGACATGCTGCTGTAGATGTTTATGAATGTGCTCATTTCAAACTATTTTATGCACTGCAATATGTTTTATGACTGTTGATATAGTGAATCAGAAAGCATTACACCGTAAAACTTGATGTTCAAATTAATTATTAGCAATAAGTACTGAAAACTTACATTTGATTACAGGTTCTACTAAGTTAAAAATGTTGAGTTCCAGCAGAATTTTCTTTCTTGTGCGTTTACTAAACTCATAATTTTTTTTATTAATGAGGGAAAAAGGGTCTCTAAAACATATTATGGAACATATTTAAAGAGATTTTAAAAGTATGTACGTTTTTATACTTATACTTTAACTTATTGCAGTGACAAAGGTGAGTTGCACTTACTGAAAATATTTGAGTTGGTTTCATCAATAATTTTAACTGTAATCAAGGAGTGCATGTAACTCAAAATATTTAAGTTCTGATAACCTCCTGCTTTATGTTTATCAGCTCCAAAAAATTGAGGCAACTGAGTGCAGTCATGAATGCATTATAATTTGCCCCATAATGCACTATAGATTTGGTCTTCATATTAAAACTGCTTCTGCTCTGTCAACACCTTCAAATACTGCGCCAGTTTCCTAATATTTTTTTCTATTTGTCATCATGATGTTGAAGAATAGCCTTACAGGTTGCATGAAAAAGTTTACCTCTCCTTACAGCGTGTGTGTTTTTAAATGTGTGTGTGATTTAGCGGTAATAATTTGTCACTCTACAGTGTATCTTGGGCAAACACTCTGTATGACTGTATCCCAGTTATGTTCTCTCAGGGGATGACTCTTGATAGAGGGAAACAAAGGTGTTTACTTTTTAGACCTGCATATCAAATGGCCTTGAAGGACAAAAAAAAAAAAAACTTAAAAAAACTAAACATCAGACAGCTATGATTCCCGCTCCTTTATTGTTTGTCCTTGAGTGTTAATTGTGCAACGTAGAGAGACATCCATTAGGCAGGCTCGCGTTTGATGTTTTTTGATGCGAGACCTAGATGTGAGACGGTGAATAGTTAAATTCTAATTGCGTGAGGAATTTGTATCGTTATAATTTGGGGAGGCTTTGTATTCCTCCCTTTTAATGAATGTAACATGGCCATCTAGGATAGGAAGGAGCAGAGATTTTGTGAGTTTATAATGAACTGTGAAAGGCTTTTGAATATGTATGAGGATGCAAGACCCTAGGCAAGATGTACACAAGCTCCCCTGATGGGTGTGAAGTTGATCATATCATTTCCTTCCAAAGAGCAAGCCTCATTTGGTTCAGAGTTTAATCCAGGGCTCGTTGTAACGTGGCACAGCTTTGTAAGAAGTGGAGCACAAGCGAGAGTCGTGGCATGATGGGAGAAATTCAGTGGATCTGATTTTTGGTATTCTTGCCTGAAATCAAGACTTGTCTCATTTCATTTCATCTAAAAATAAAGTTTTAATAAACAGAATTAAAATGGTAACTGGTAAACTAGATTCTATGGAAATGAGAATACATTTTTCACTTCTATAATGTTACAAGTCATAAGCCTAGAGGGGATCATGCGTTTGGTCGTATGTGTGTGTCTGTGGGTGTTACATCTGTCTGTCTTTCATAGGCTGTAGTAGGCTCAGTTTTAAAGCTAAAGTAAAGAAACTAGATGACCTAACACCCTGATTCTACTGGGCATGGCTGCGTTGTGTTATGGCTGCGCTGCAGCCACCAGAGCTGATTGCGTTTTGGAAGAGTCTCTCTGTTCTGCTCCACGGAGAATACGTGTCGAGTCTATTTTTGACGGAAGCTGCATCGAGCTGCACAGAGCAGATTGAGCAGGCAGGAAGCCAGACACAGGAATGACATAGAGAATCAGTCAATTTTCAGAATAAAAGATCATGTGCAGACATGCGATTATAAAATTAAATAAAATTATTTCAAAGAAGAAACTCTTTAACTATGTAGCTGACTTACCCATGGTTGAAGCACAAAAATCAAGGAAAAATCTGAGCAAGGCAAACCACTCTGCCTATGAAACGCTGCTGGAGGGGCATGAAGCTGTGAGGAGGACGGTTCAAAACTGCATCACAGATGCAACTTTGGCCAGTGGAATCAAGGCATACATCAGTACCAACCAAGCTGGTTGGAAAAGGGGCTACATAATGCTCCAAATTAGGTGAAATTTTGGTGTGAGAAAAACTGCTGTGGCCATTTTCAAAGGGGTCCCTTGACCTGGGTTCTACAGCAGGACATATACTTGCTCTTTAATCATGTGTTTTCCTGCACATATGTGTAGCATTAATTTCTGAGAATGTGCACAACTATCACTCCAAATGGAAGCAAGATGCATGAGGTAGCCATGATGCATCGGGGTACACATGCAAAGGTGTAGTTAACCTAGCCTATGGGTACCCAAGAGTCTCCCCTTTACAGACGTGCCCACTGTATGCTGGTCCCATGCAGTTTTGGGCACATAGCAACTAAAAAACGACAATATTTCATGCAAAATGTGCTAGCCAAAATGGTTGTATGTGACTTGAGAAATAAAGAATGAAACAAAGTTGACCCAAAAGAAGGTTTTTCTAAAACAAACCAAATACTTTAGCATGCCTAAAACTAACCAAACTGCTGCTGCTCCACAACATTAACCACATGCAAGGGAGTAGGTTTGGTTTTGACATTGGTGGGGACACAAAAGTGCTCCAAGGCAGCACTCCTGAAAGTTGATGTTTTTTTTTTGTATTTGCAATCATAATTTCACATCATGTAGAGCTGATCAAACAAGCAAACAATCATAATCAGAAAAAAAATTCAATTTCGGTTGCCCTCCCTACTTACACTCGCGGTTGCAGATACATGCACTGCCTCCTGTCCTGTCCAACTAACAGGTCGCAAGTAGCTTTTACAAGCAGATGGAGTGACAGCGAGGACGGCCAATCACATGTACGTTAGCGACAAACCAGCAGAGCCAATCGGAGAGCGATATTTAGGTTAGAGGCGGGACTTCTAGCAGAGACCGACTGTTAACCCTTTGTGTGCCATAATCATTGACTAAACACTACAGACAGCGGTTGTATTGATAGTGACTACACATTAGTGGCTGGATATTGGTACGGACGTGTCCCTAGCGTCCCTACCAATATTTCTACGCCCCTAACCACATGTTTACGTGGCATATGCCACATGACTGATGTAACATTCTTAAGGTCCAGTATGGCTGTTGCCACGGTCATATATGATGTTTCATTGATAATCGACGTATTCTGCTGTTTAAGTATGAGGGAGTACCTAGAAGTAACTGTGGCATGAGTACTACTGGTAGTACACAAGCTTCCACTAGTACTAAATATAAAGGAATGTCAGAAATATTTTTTTATAAAATAAATTAAAATAATATAAATTTTTCACTGAAATGTGATTAAAATAAGTTTTGTCTTTATGGTATTTTTGTTTCAATATCAGCGAGTTACGCAGACACAATCACGCACGTCTCATGCACATACGTCATCGTGATTAGTGGAGGCTACCAGCTGGGATGGCAAGGTAGTAAGAAGAGGTAAAATGAAGACACTGATAATGAATGCTTCAAAAACCACTGCAATCCTGACCCTGAATGGTAACTATTATGAAGAGACACGCAGATCAGGAGCAGAATGTTTGTGCTGAAAGTGGTCGACAGCACCCGGCAGCACCAAACACTAGAAAAATGTAATCTCAACATTTTGTGAGGTGTAAAAAGTTTGAGAAACACTTGGCTCGGTTATAGTTGTGACCTGGGCTGAGGGGTTACATTTCATTTGAGAATTAAGTTTTAAGGACTGATGAATAGATGTGGTCAAGTAATATTTTAGTACAATAAAAATCCATGAGTGTGTGCATGCCAGATTAGTGCGTTTGTGTGTGTGAGCACACATAGCAGTACACCACTTGATCCTCATCTCTCTTCATCTGCCTTAAACCTGTGACCTGACATGGCGGCGGCCGCTGAGCGCTCTAAGTGATGACCCTTCAACCTGGAACATTTCAATTTCAACCTGTGACGGCTCCCCGGAGAATGATTTGAATGTTAAGTGCGCCCTCCAATCCGGGCACCGTATGAAAATGTAATCAGAGCGCTATCATCTCCCCGGCAGAAAGAAGGCTTGCTTGACTCTATGCGGCAGGCGTTGGCGCTGGCCTCATTTCCCCTGCCAGCAGGTGTCCTCTCTGGATATAATAGGCTTTACATGTGTAATTAACACATGGCACCGCTGCCTGCGCTGGCCATAGCCTTAGCCCTGCTCCTGTCACCATGACTCTCTTTTCTCTTTCTTTTTCTCAATTTATTTCTCCACCCGTTCCTCTTCCTCTTCATTATGAAACATAATGGCTTTTGGGCCAACTCTTGCTGTGGTGAAAGTGGGTGAGGAAGACAAAGACAACACCTTGATGAAGAAAGCCAAGTACTTGGTAATGCAGGGACGGATCGGGAAGGTTTCACGGTGTGGAAGGACACGGATGGAGTTAACAGCTTGCTGTGTGGGCCGGCTAATGCCTTAAAACCCCCCTCTCATGAAACCTGTAATTACCAGGGCTCCGTTAATCAAGAATGAAACAGAGGAGAAGCAGTGGGCTAATTGGGGCCGACGTGCTCTGTAATTAGAGTAATAGTCACACATTGGGATTTTATGAATGAATGACTTTGCCAGCTTTTTTTACAGGGCTTCATTACATTGGTCAGAGCTACCAGCGCTATTTGCATGCATGTATATAAAGGATACAATATGTTACTGGTCATTTTTTTGTCCAAACAGCAGATTTTCTCTCCAGGCCTCCTCACTAGGCCAGTGTTAATTATGTCTGTGGCCGAGGATGAGGGTGGGGGTGGGGGGTTTGGGGGAGGGAGGGCCAATTATTTTTCTCTCCTTCCTCTTTTTTGCCCCAAACCTTTTTTTCACTCATGTGCTGCGAGCTGTCGGGGCAAGGAGGTGGATTTCTGTGTTTGTGGAGCTTGATTTGCAGAGTGTGGAAGGAATGCATCATTTGCTACATCATAAACACAAACTCTGACCTATTTCTGATACGACAACCCCACAATGAGCTCAACTGAAAACAAATTTTCCAATGATTTGAGAGATACAGCAAATTCCTCCTATTTTAGAGAGAGAAATTGTCTCGCATATCCTTTTTATGACTTTATTTGGGCTGCAGGTAGCCCTGCATAGACTGAGTTGAGAAATTGCACCAGTTTTGCGTGTTTGCAGTCTTGGAGAGTAGTAATGGCTTGCTGTTTGAATTTTAAATACTAACCCTCAGAAAACTTGCAATAAAATATAAGTAAATTTAAGCTCTCAGTATGCTTCAAAAACGTGTCGACTAGGTGTTTATATGTGATCCAAATCCAACTACACTCAATGGCAGGGCAAAAATCCTAAACTCATGCCTCCCCGTTCTGTCGAAAATATTTTTATTTCATTTCTTTCTTTTTTGCAAGTTGTTGTAGTCTTGACACGATGAATGAGCACATGAGCACAGTTTAGGACAGTCTAAGTGATGAAAGTAGCTGCTTTAGGAATTTGAAAAATAAAGCTTGAGAGAGGCTCAAATCCTGCCTACTTTCACATCTCCAGATAACTGACCAGTTGCAAAATTATTGGACGCAGCTTCTTGATTTTGTCATAAAGTTGTCACCCTTAAGATGTTCATGAAATCCCATTTTTAATACTCTTGGAGGTCAGCATTTTTCAGCTTCAAATTGCTTTACAGGAAAGCAAAGAGCAGAATTTTTCATTAAAACATTGGAGCTTTAATGCTCCCCATGACTAGTTTCTTGTACAGGAGGAGGTGGAGGATGTTTCTAGGCTGTATGCTGCTCTCTATCTCCTATTCCCAGGACAGTTTTGTTGACCACAGAGAAGAGAGAGCGTTGGCACCTCTCCCCAGTTTGGATGCTTCCCTGTCAAGAGTGGAAAGGCTACAGCAGTGATTTATGGAAGCCATCTGAGGATGCAGGTCCACTACCTGTGGTTAATATCTTCTCCTCTATCTCGCCTCTCATTACCTCATTTGTCATGGCGTGATACATCACAACGCCGACCCCCGTAAACCCACTTCAAACGGGCGCTGGATGGATCGAGTTCCTCCTCGTCCAATCCTGTGATGGACTCAGATAGGAACCATAATCCCAGTGACACCAGTCCATTGATCTCCACAGGACAGGAGACTGGACCGCGTATTTTGCTTGTAAAAGTCACACACACTAAAGAGTTACCAGAAGGATGACTCAGCTACACAATAAAAGAGATGTGTGTGTGTGTGTGTGTGT
Source organism: Lutjanus campechanus (assembly GCA_027495735.1). Classification (NCBI taxonomy): domain Eukaryota; kingdom Metazoa; phylum Chordata; class Actinopteri; order Lutjaniformes; family Lutjanidae; genus Lutjanus; species Lutjanus campechanus. Next base: position 23,460 of record JAJHUR010000110.1, read on the forward strand.
GTGTGTGTGTGTGTGTGTGTGTGTGTGTGTGTATGTGTGTGTGTGTGTGTGTTAACTTTAAAAGAGGGTTGACATTGTGAGAGTTTATACATGGTGGTATTTCTCAAGGTGAAATATAAAAAAATAAGTAAGATACAGTGTATATTAAGAAAGCTGATAACAGCTGTACCTGCAAATATTTTTTCTAATGCCTCCCAGATTATTTCATTATTTCAAGATAACAAAGCTTAGTTTCTCACGATACCGAGTCATTATGTTGTTATGAGATAAATTGCTTGCTTTCTCATGCTAACAAGATAATTATTTAGTTATGTCGAGATAATAAAGCTCGCTTTTCGTGACAACAGGTAAATGATTTTGTAAACTCAAGATAAAAACGCAAATTTTTTCATCATGATAACGGGTTAATACTTTAGCTTGCTTGTTCATGATAACAGGTTAAGTGTTTCATTATCTCAAGATAATAAAGCTCCCTTTCTCATGATGGTGAGTTGTTATTTTCTTATGTCAAGATATAAAGCTTGCTTTCTTGTGATAACAGGATAATAATTTTGTTATCTTGAAATAACAAAGCTCATTCTCAAGGGACAATGGGTTAATTATTTCATTATCTCAAGATTACGAGGTTCCCTTTCTCATAATATTGGGTTCATTATTTTGTTAAATTTGAGATAAAAAGCTTGCTGTCTTGTGATAACAGAATAATGATTTAGTTATCTTGAGATAAAAACAGTAATTCAGATTATTTTGTTATCTCCTATAACAAAGCTCCCTTTCTCAAGATGACAAGTCATTATTTTGATTATCTCAAGATAAAAAGCTTGCTTTCTTGTGGTATAGGTTAATTATTTTGTCTTCTTGAGATAACAAAACTTGCTTTCTCATGATAACAGGATTTTGTTATCATTTTCTGGGGATAACAGGTTCATTATTTCATTATCTTGAAATACCAAAGCTGGCCTTTTTGTTGTAACAGGAAAATGATTTTGTTATCTTGAGATAAAAACGCTAATTTTCTCTGGATAACTGATTAATCATGTAGTTATCTCAAGACAACAAAGCTCACTTTCTTGTGATAACGAGTTAATTGTTTAATTTTCTAGAAATTTAAAAAAGCTTACTTTTGTCTCATGATCAGCGGTTAACTATTTTGTTACCTCTGGATGGCAGAATATGTTTTCTGTATATGTCACATATAAATTTGAAGATTTATTGTGTGTCTGTTTGCAGTT
>JAJHUR010000111.1:0-10227 GCA_027495735.1 Lutjanus campechanus
TTGGCTGTAGAGGTGTTTGCCTTCTCCCCAATATAATGAGAAAAACATGGCACTCAGCTTGTGACCCTCAAAGCACCAAATATATTTGAAAAATTCAAAACCAGGGTCTCTTTTCAAAAATCATGACCTGGTTACTCAAGATAGTCCACAGCAGTTTCATGTAGGAACTAGGGTTGGACGATGTCTACCAAATTGGCATATGACAAAGTCCCCAGTGAAACATCACGATGGACGATGACATTGTTGCCGGGTCTAAAAGGTGCTTTGTCTTGGCACCACATGCCGTATCTGTAGTTGTGCTTGAAAAGAAAATAATAAACACAACATGGAGGCGTAATAAAATGACCATCAGCAACAGTTTCTTTTTATTTTCTCTCTTACATGTCAAAAACAGAATTTAGGCAGAAACTCTATGGCAGCTCTGAGGGGACACACTACCTCAAATACAGAAAGCTTTTAAATAATGGTATAGGGCTCAGTGGTTGCTGACTGTCAGTCATTGTGATGGATGGATGGCATCATGCATCTGCCCAATCCTAATAGGAACTACTTTCTATTAAAAAGAAGGTAATTCTTGAGAAAGGGAGAAAGTAGCTCCTAGCTTAGTAGTCTGCAGTATTAAGAATTTATATAATTAATGATGAATACCTGGAGTTGTGTATCAAGACAGTACAGCCATGCAATATATTGCCATACTATCCCGTGCAAATAGTGTAGGATGCACCAGTATCAATAAAGTAACAAATAAATACTACCAGTAATTGAAGTTTATTCTTCTGTTCTAAATAAGCGTTACTTATGCACCACTTAACAACTATTTGATGGACTGCCATGAAATTTGGTATAGACATTCATGCCCCATCACTTAACTTTTCATCTAGTTATTGGTTAATGACCAAATACCTGCAAAACAAATGACTTTCTCAACAGCCTCAGCTGTATTTTATGTTCAGTTAGTCCTAATACTGGAGCAAATGTTTGTATGCTAGTGTGCTAAACTAAGATGTTGAACATGGTAAACATCAGCAATTTAACAGTATCACTGTGAGCATGTTAACATACTAACATTGGCATTTAGCTCTGCATCTATTTTTTATTAAAGGTCAGAGGTCTGGAGCGATTGACAATAACAAAGTAACATTTAATTAACTCACATATAACTTGTAAGCAATTCATATTCAAGTTCAAAATAGTTTAAATGCTTTAGAGCCTGGTGGGAGAAAAGGAGAGGAGCTGATAGCAAATCCTCCGGTGTAAAGTTAATGCTTGAATGCCAGGACAATGATGTCAACAATAGAGAAATAAACCACATTAAAACCACATTCATCTGAAGACAAGATTGTTTTTACTACACTTTATATTCAATGTCACTAACAATTTATTGATCATAGAAAAAATATTTCAAAACAGAAAACTTTACACTTGATTCCAGATTCACTTGTCTTTCAGTCAGCATCCAGACCTCAGTCCAGACTATAAGAAGCCCTGCTGTAGACTATTTAAAGTAGTCTATAAAACCAGAGCAGAGAGGAATTGCTAGAGATTTAGTTTAGTTTCCACTTTTTGTTGAGTAAAGAGTCAATTATAAAATGAGTCACCCTCAAAGAGGCGTTTAGCCTACTTATGTGCTCAGTTTGGGGACACATGCCTGACAAGAGATAACAGCTACTAAAGAGGCAAGAAGAGAAAAAAAAACTGAATAACTGCCAGCTATTTGTCTTGGGATCACAAGGTTAAAAAGAGAGGCCTACCCTGAACTTAAGAGGCCCACTGAAAGCTTCAAGTAACCCCATGAAGAAAGAGAGGCTTGGGGCAGGGGCTTTTCAAAGACGAGCGACCATGGCTTGAGGGAAGGAGGGGAGCAGTCAGCTGAGTGGCGGGCCGTGGGCTGAGGCCTGTGTACAGTCTGCTGTCTACACATGTGTGAGCCAGTGGAATCTGTGGCATGTGGGTTTCTGCATTGTCCTCCAGCCTGCGCAGGACAATAATCCCCCTCTATGTTATGTTCACAAAGAGAACCTGGCCTCAAACCCATTATGCAAAATATAAAGGGCATGGGTGCCGAAGGAGGCGAAGAAATATGGTGTGAAGAAAAAGAAACTGAGATTAGTGTCCAATCCTGCAAACAACGAGTTGGCTTATTCACCCCGTAAAGTGTGCAAAGAATGTCACTCTTAAGATTAGGCTGAGAAAGATTAGAGATCAAGTTTAATCACCTTCTGAGTTTTTAGTAGTTTGCATGTGTTTTTTAATCAAAAGCACATCACATGAGGATGTTTAACTGTGTCTATCATCCTCCTTTGCCCCCTCCTTGTTTATGTACAGCTGAATTCCTAACACAAAGCTCCCCGTTCCTTTTCATACTCCCACTTTGAAGCCATTGCAGAAGTAGGTCACTCAGTTTGATGCTCAGTGTTAATGAAGTAGGCTGCATTGTGCCTGGAGTCACGAAGAGGCGACCTGGCCTCCACACTGAGCTGGAGGGCTCTTCTTCTTCTTCTGCTCGCCTTTTTACCGCCCTGTAACAGAAAACTCAGGTCTCACGCTCGTTTTCAACGCCGCCTCTTGCGCTTCCTGGGTCAGAGGAGAAAAGGGGGGAGGGGGAGGGGTGCACAGGAAGACGGTGTCAGGAAGTGGCTTGTCCTTTTACTGTAATCTCTGCAAGTGCTCTGCTTTCTTATTGACAGAAATCTGACTTTGTAGTGGCAGTTATTAAAGATCATAGTTCTGATTAATTGTCAGCCATCTACAATTTTATTTTTTGCACACAGGCAGAATCATGCAGTACAAGATGAAGAAGCAGTGTGCACATATTAAGTCAAGCAGTGTCAACTCTTGTCTCATATGATTCATTATTATCATTATCACAAATTTCCCTTTTTTGTTTTGCAGGTAGTCTGACCACTTGCCTCTGTACCTTGTGTGCCTGTCTTGTATGTTAATGTGCAAGAAATACATAATGTTGTCAATATTCAGTTATCAGTGTTGCAGCAGAACTTTAAAGTAATGATATGAACATTTTGTTTCATCATTTAAAAAAATCAATGATGCTGACCAATTTTAAATAACAATCATCAACATAAGATATTTAAAGTGGAAACAGACAAGTTTTTGCTGTAAATTATTGTTATGAAGTCAGTGGTGATTGCACAGTGTAGTGACTACAGACTAATGACACCATCCACATGTAGACTGATTCCCTGTAAGCCTCACTTTCATTTTGAAAAAACAAAACAAAAACTCTTCCTGTCATCCACATGACACAATATTTTCTGTGAAAATTATGTCTATTATTCTATTATATTATAAATTTTTCTTGCAATATTTTCTTCTAAAGTTACTCCACCCCGACACCAACTCCTGCTGTAGTTACTTGTTTGTGCAAAGCAATATGCTAACATTACTCAAACTGTGTTATTATTATGTAATGCATATCATTACAATATCCCTCAGTTTACCTTTCCAGTGAACAAGCTTCCTGCTTCTCCCTTATTTCCAAAGTGTTGTTGACCATTTCTCCACAGAGTCTGAGGAAACAGAAAGTGATCCGGTGTTGTGTAAAAACGGCACAACAATAATACTACTTGGAAACGCTAGAGAACGTGCCAATGGAACACACAGTGAACATAGGTTTCTTTATATTATAGGCCATATCATGATATACTGTATGTCACTAAAAAACATTAACACTGTGATACTGATTTCACACATATCACCCACGTATCACTGATAGGAAGCCACTATGTACATTAACATTGTGAGCAATCAGCTAGTTAGCAGAAGTCGACTGAAGAAAGCAGAAGAATTTATTTCCTACATGGCTGAGAGCTCTGTAAACCAACGTGTGGACAGGCGACAAGCTGGTCAAGAAGTTTGCCACAGCCAAAAAAAATTAGCATACTTCCTCACTGCTCCTGTTTTTCTGATTTATGAACAATAGTTGCATGTGTTTCCTCATTCTCTACAACTTATGTTTAAAAACCTCTGGGCAGAAGCAGCACAGTGCAGCTCTGAGGTCACTGGAGCTTTGATTAGAATTAAGGAAACAAAAAAAGGTTATGCAACACAGAATCACTGCCAAATAAATCAAATGTAAGCATATATAGCTCAAAGTGAGACTCTGTAATGTTTAAAAGAAGAAATAACACGTAATATGAATGAACAGTTGAATTAGTAGTAATAGTAGCAATAATTTGCACATCATACACTCAGGGATTTTGCTGTGACAGCCTTAGCGTGTAGAAAGGTTAAAATGTCAGCAATGTAAGCAAATGGGCATAGTAATATCAGTAACACAGCGTTTTAAGTGTTTTAACATTAGCTAACATTAGCCACCGTAAGCTACTTGTCATACTACTACTACTAGTCATAACAAAAGAAGACGAAATGAGCAAGGGTGTGTTTTTTTGCTTAGCGTTTTAAAAGTCATTGTAAAGGAAAAATTGACTTTTTATTCTAAACACAAGTCGTAGTGGTGACATTGAGACCGCAGAGTGGACACGCCTCCAGTGTTTCAGAGCAGAGAGAGCTGCATGCATATTTAGCTGAGTGGTTAATAACATGTTTCTGTGATGACAAACTCACACACACATTCACACATTTGTTGATGCTTTACAGTATCTTTTAATGTTCACTTATCAGAGGAAAAAACATGTTAATTCAAAGTTACACTCTCACTTCAATATACTATAGATGCATGAGGCCACTACTGTACTTGAAGTAGATGCAAATTTAAACGGATACTTTTTTTCCCCTCCAGTCTGTCCTCACTCACTCAACATCAAGCTTCATCATTGATATAAAGTTACTGATTTGAGCAGCAGCTGCTGGTCTCCTGGGGGATCCTCTGTCCTGTCTGTGGTCGTGTCTGCCGCTGTATGTAAAACGTTCGAACAAGTCGCAAGTGAGGCCACTTTCACTGTGGCTGCACCTGTCCCTACAACCGGGCCCTGTTTGTTTACTTATCCTACGACCGTTACTGCAAGCCTCATGCTTCACTACACAAGGAACAGCAGCTGTGTCACTTCGATTGTTTTGAAGTCCAGTAGGAGGAGTTATTTCATGCTGCAGCGGCTTGTTTTGATGATATTGATCACGGTTGATTCAGAGATCATTGGGTACATTCGAGGAGCTGTTAGATGGTGGATGATTTTCTGTAACCTGGTCATCTAAGTGTGAAGTGAGCAGCAGGTGGACTCGGGCTGTGGAGAGACAACTGGTTTCCACTGCGCTGCATTTACAGCATGCTGTTCAACATGTGGTATTTTGGAGGGCAAACTGAAAATAGATTTTGTCAGAAGCAAAAACACCTTTCCCATGTCCAGCGTCCTCACACCAGCTGACCTAGGACCAGTGTGCCATTAAAACTCCTGTACTCTTCAGTTTTGGTGTCAGATGCAACAAACGGCTGGGCAATATATTATAAAGACATCATGATATGAGTCTAGATATTGTCTTAGATTTTGGATATTGTTACATTGTGATACGTGTTGTATTTTCCTGGTTTTAAAAGCTGCATTATAGTAAAGTAATGTCATTTTCTGATCTTAACAGACTGACAGAGCTGTTGTATTATTTTCCTTTACCTCTTTGGTCATTATAACCACATTAATGATTTATTTATCAAAAATATCATTGTGTTGATATTTTGTGAAAGCACCAATAGTCAAATCTACAAGAGGTATTTGGTCAATAATATTGTTGTATTTGATTTTGTCCGTAACTCCCAGCCCTATCTGTATGTTATTTTAGATATATATTGTATATATAATAGCCTAAAAATATGGAGATTCTATTTATAAGCCATATTGTCCAGCCTTAATGCAAGAAGAAATGTTGTTCCTCCACAGAACTTTCTATTTTTATAAGAAAGAACACAATATATTTTCTTAGCACATAAAATTCATTAAAAGATAGTGGCAAGAATCTAAAGAGATTTTTGGTGACTACAGTACAAATCTAAGAATGATGCAGAATTGATTTAAAGATACACTTTTAAGTTCTTATTGGTTATGTGTTTCCTGTAAAACAGTGAGTTAGAGGGACTTGTCGCAGGCATTGATTGGCATCTACAGTAGCCAGTAGTGCCGTATGTTACACCCCCCACACCCCCACCCCACCAAGCAGCTAAAGATAGATGTAACCATAGATGTTAGCTAACTCCTTCCAGACTGAGAGCTTTCAGTGAACATGGCCAAACTGGAACCAAAACAGAGGTGACTTTCTTTCTGGGTTTGGCTCTCTGAGTCAAGGCGAACCGAGCTAATAGCAGTTACCGCTTAGCAGCAGTTAGCGAACTTACTTTAGAAATAAGTAAAGCCATCTGTCTATCAGGAAAGGTGTGCAATTAAATCCTCGGGAGTTGAAGCTGAGCAGCCAGATGACATCAGAGGGGAATCCAGAAAATATTTCCTCCATAAAATATGATCCAGTTTCACTATGAATAAAGTTATATAGTTGTGTTTTTGTACAGTACACTACAGTGACGTATTCTCCTTCTATGCTCCACTGTGTCATAAATGAGAAAGCGTTTCACAGGATGCAAATTTAGTGCAGGATGAATCATCAACAGTTTTTTGTTTAATATATTTTTGGGGGCTATTGCGCCTTCAATTGACAGGCCAGCTGAAGTGAGGACAGCAAAGAGGGAGAGGGTGGAAGAATGATTGCATGGGCCGCAGGCAGGAGTCGAACTAATGGCCACTGCAATTTAACCAACTGCGCTACTAGGGTACCCCATTAACAGTTTTTAAATTCTTCTCAGGAAAAAACACTCTGAAATACCATTAAAAATATCTGAGAATATCAACAAAAATGTTTTTTTTGTCATTGTTGGACCAGACACTGGCACATAGGTGATAAAAACACTATGATTTTGACTTCATGGGAACTTAAAGCACACAAAAATTACCTGACATGACCCCACCCCCACTCACAAACACTATACAAGATATTTTGTTCTCAAGTCAAGAGTGACAAATGGCAAAGCAGATTTATATTAGAACGGATTACCCAACAATTACTGAGTAGATCTTCTCTGTCAAACATTTACGTCACTTGCATGCCTCCATAATCTGTCCCTGGGAACTTCCCTGGTCGCCTAGAAAGGTCAATAAAGATCATATAGATTTCTTAGTGCCCCACATTCGCATGAGCTGTCACGCAGCTACAGGTGCACATATTTTACTACTTCAAAGTCAGTTAAAATGAGGGCCATAACAATCCGTTTTATAAAGAAGTTTAGTAACAATGATACATATAGGCCACCTTGGGGTTGGGCTTTCAGACATAATGTGTGAGTGGGGCACCTCCTGAACTAGTGAGGCAGGGGATGTCTTTTGTTCTCTTTGGGCTGAGGTGAGGTCTGTCTGAGACAAGGATTATCCCAGGCCATGTAGAGAATAGTCCGTCCCAGGACCCAGTCATGCAGCCCGTGATCTATTGTGGGCTCTAATCAGGCTGCAGACATTTGCATATCACTAGTGATCTCAGCCGTGGTTGTGAGTTTGGTTAGTGGCAGAGGTGTGTATTCGAGTCACATATCAGACTTGAGTCACAAATTTAATGACTTTAGCTTTGACTTGACTTGAATTGACAAAAAAGACTTGCAACTGGACTTGGACTTAAACTCCAATGACTCGTTACCTCACCTGAACTTGAACCTTTTGACTTGAAAATCCCAAAAACTTACTTCAGTCTAAAGATTAAAAAGTATGTTATTCAAAAAGTGTGCCACGAATAATTTCATTTTCCGAATCAACTAACTTTAACGCCATTCATTTCCAGCAAGCCAACTCTTAATTCCCAAGATCCACTTTGTTTGAACCAATCTGACATCATCCAATCAAGTTGCAGGAGTGACGTCATTGCATTTTTTTTTTTTTCTTAAGTGCTTGAGTTAAGTGCCTTCAGTGCTGTGGAATGGTCAAAGTTGCCATATTGACATTTAATTGATGAGAAAAGTGTGATGCAGACTCACAGACGCAGCAGAGAGAGAGTACGAGTGCTCATGTGGACTGACTGCCGCAGAATATTCTCAACACGATGAAACTTTTCATAAACATTGTTAACATCGTGTGGTCAGTGTGTCTCAGTTGACTGCTGTATGTAAACTTGCCACAGTAGGAACAGTGGTTAAATGATCTGAAACAAGCCACAATTTAAGTTTGCAAGGGTATTAAATGGTGAAGAGTGCATTCTTACTTGTTTGCGACTCAAAACTAAAAGTTTAGGACTTGGACTTGCCTGTCTTGTCTTGGGACGTGAGTGCAGCCTCGTGACTTGCAAAATAATGACTTGGTTCTGCCTCTGGTTAGTGTAATAGAAGTTGGTTTACAGAAACAGTGCGTATGCAGCACACTGCTCAGATCTCAGGTCGTCCACTAATGACTCATTTCCTGGCTTCGGTTACAGATTGAGATCATGTAAAAAGAGGAAAAAGGTCATGAATCAGATGAACACAAGTCAGATTGAGCATTACATTTTGTGGCCATGCAGTGAGTATTAACTCCACCTCGAGTGTGTCCAGTCTGGATGTGCAGGATGTCCTCTGACACAGGAAACCTTATGTAAAAGTCAGTGGAAGAGGAGGGAGGAGTCCAGTTCAGGACGGAGGGTGAGGGGGGGATGGGGAGGTTCTGTTGTGGTGAGTCAGAAAGCAGACAGTCCGACCGAGCCAGCACGTCACATCTGATGCTTCTCCTCCTCTTCTCTCTATTCCTGCTCCATCCAACCTGTTTTCATGTCTCTGTCAGCGCTGGTGGAGGAGCTCATGTTAAGCACTCAGTGAACTCATTGACCCCAGCTCTGCCAGCGAAAACATCTCACTCTGTCACCCTCCCCAGCCTCACTCTGAACTCCGTAACCTCCCCTCACTTTCTTTTTCAGTAAGAAAATTTCTAATTCATGCACAGCCCGCTGCCTCCACTCTGAGGACTGACGTATAGTTTGAGGTTGAACCTGCTGTGGTTCAGTGCCTTTGAATGAAAGAAAATTTTGAGAAAATTTTGAAGGTAACTAACTTCAATAGATTTTTGAGTTTTGAGCCTAACTCAAACAACTTAACTCAAAGTTTTGAAAAAGTTTTACCAACTAATAATGTTTGATCAAGACAATTTACTTCTCTTCTTTAGATAAACTTGAATTGCTCACTGTGAACATTTTTTAAATATAATTTTGTGGGGTTTCTAAAACTCACCAAAAGATTACAGCTCACAAATCTCCTTTAACTCAATTTGGCTTTTTTTCTATCAGAAAGCTATAAGTATTAATGTTGTTAAAATGAATTGCATGATAAATAGGAATTAAATAACACATAATTCGATTATATTAATATGATGGAGTATGAGTCATTTTTTTGATGATTAATAAGCACTGAATGGCTTTGCCCAAAGCCTAAAACCCAGCCAAAGACGAACATTTCAGAGACACACTCAGACAATCCGTCTATTGTTTTGAATGTGAGTGTCTTTATCTCCATGCTTTGTATATCCCTGTTCAATCCTGTGGTTGGGGACATCTGGCTTCACTAACTGCAGGGAGCTGCTTTTGCATTCACATGGGTATTCAAGGGAAATTCCCTGCTTGTACGTCTTGTGTTGCACTTTGGTCTTTTATTGTACCCACCACCATCCAGCAGCAACAAGTTTCATATTAGGGAGAGAGACCAGGCTGTACAGTATGTCTGCGCCCCGTGTGACTGTCTCCCTGCTCCTCGACCATCGTTGTTTTTCTTCCTGAGAGAAGGACCGCAGGAGGCGCCTCAACGTCCCTTTTAGGGTTCATAACATAGTATTAGAGAACACGGACTGAATGAGGCTTTAGGTGTATACATGTTAGCACAAGGACAAATGTGACCACATAGAAAAAAAGTTGGTTAAACCCAGAGTAATACAGTCTGCCTCATTCATGAGAGGTTTTGAATGTGCTCTTTCAGAGGCCAAGTTTTAAAACAAGGACCCCTGAGAAAAGACACTCACAGACATCTGGATGATCTTTAACCAACAGCTGTGATGATTCTGATTTTGTATTTGTCAGCAGTCAGTCTAAAGTCATTGTCAGTTTACTGTAAGTACGTTTATAGGAATGCAATTTAGATGTGAAAGTCTGTGAAGGAAATTCAGAGATTTTCTTCTGAACACATCATACATGTTAGAAAATAGTTGCTGAAAATGTGAAAAGGCTGAGAAGTATGTAATTCTGAATTGTGGAGTTAGACTGTTTCTGAAC
>JAJHUR010000112.1:0-10052 GCA_027495735.1 Lutjanus campechanus
AAAGCCCCAGATCTACACACTGTGTCACTACTTGATCAGTGTGGTATGTGATTGGCTGTTCTCAAACAAGGTTTCATTGTGGGTTTATTGTAATGGCAAAATTATCGTACATTCGGCCTTTTTTGGAATTAATGGTCATATTTTGTACAGTTTAATATCTGGAAACACTGGCTGATATAGTAGTTTATTGTGGCTGGAACTGCAAAAAAGAGAGGAATTGTTGAATCTTTGTGTTAAACAATCTGAGTCAGGTGCAGCCTTCATATCAATCCACTGGGGACCATGAATGTCAACAGATTTCATGTTGTCACACATCAGCTACGCCAGCAGTCAAACAGACTTAAAATACTCAGGGTCCACTTTGCACTTTGAGTAAAACTCTGAATTATTGCCTCGACAGGCACAGGAAATATTTTTATCCCTCAGCTGATGAATGTTTCAGAGCGGAGTATTACGATGCGCACACAGTTACAACAAGTTTAGACTGCAAATGATTGTGAGTGTAAATGAAAACACTCACAGGAAGGCTTCAAATAGAACATTCCTGCGAAACACCTATGGGTAATGTTATTTTACTTCCTTATAAAACATCTGGTATCACTTCGCAGTTGATTATTATAGAGCCTTACTTGTACTGTCATGTTGGACGATTAAAGGGACAGTTCACCCTAAAATCAAAAGTACATATTATTCCTCTTACCCGTGGTGCCATTTATCCATCTGGATTGTTTTTGTGCGAGTTGCCAAGTTTATATTGGCTGTAGAGATGTCTGATTTATCTCTACTAAAATGGCCCTAGATGGCACTGGTTTGTGGTGTTCAAAGTGCTAAAAAATACAAAACAAAACAAAACTTGACAGCGATGTCTCTTTCCAAAAATCATGACCCGGTTACTCAAGATAATCTGTTTGTACTAAAAAGGAAGGTTCTACATGAAACTGCTCGCTACAGATTATCTTGAATAACCGGGTCATGATTTCTGTAAAGAGACACTGCTCTTGATTTTTTCAAATGTATGTATTTTTGGCGCTTTGAGCACCGCAAGTTGAGTGCCATCCAGTTCAATCATATTGGAGAGAAAGCAGACATCTCTACGGCCGATATCTCCTAAAACTTGGCAACTCATACCAAAACAGTCTAGAGGGATAAACAGCACTGCCTGTATAAGTCACATGAGGACACGCAGAGAGGACAGTACATAATCTCCATCTTGTAATGGAATCAGTCTAATGATTCTAGGTGACCACAGGGCCTCTGCGATTGCTCACATGAAGAAATCCTTTAAAGAAAAGTTTAAGAAGTATTGGACCTTGATGTTAGGAAAAAAAGGAGTAACTGAGGTCGCTATCTAGAAGAAAAAAGAAAGAAATCAGAAAAAAAGTCCCTCTGGTTAATCTGACAGAGGTGGTAGTTATTATGAGGAGCACAGATAACACATGGAAGCATGTGGAAAGAATCACAATCGTGGACTCAAACACACGCAAGCGCAGGCACACAAACTTCCTGTCACAAACACTTCTTCCGCACGCTTAAACACAAGCAATATGAAATTCAACCCATCCAAACACGTCCATATACACCAGCACTTTTATATCCTGGTTTACCGCACAACTCGCCTCTTACACAAACAAACTCTGAGCTCTTTCTGTAAGATGACTTGTTACATACTGTTTGGTCATTTGCGCGCACACACACACACACACACTGGACTTTTTTTCCTTTTGGTCCTGCACTGGAGCATGGACAGGCCAAAGCTCACTTTTCAAGAGGGGATGCTTTGAGTTCCAGAGGGGTGCACATGAAAGAGCAGCAGAATATAAAGGAGTGCCCAAGGATACACTGCAGCGCTCAATGTGAGGACAATTTAGCCCTGATGGAAAACCTGGATCAAAGGCCTGGCCTCCATAATTGCACATTCCCCAACAAACACTGTGCCATTTGAAGAGTGGGCCAGACCTCCGGACTCCTGAGACCTGTTCCTGTGCGCAGACACAGGCAGCCCCAGTCCTTTCACCTTGCTATGTTCTCTATCTCAATGTCTCGCTAAAAGATTAGAGAAATGCTTTCATTCCAAAAGTGCTCATGATTTCTCTTTGAATGTCAAGATACTGGCCGAGGCTGAGCCAAACAGCCCTCAAAGCCTCTCCTCTCTTTTGTTAAAGGTCACCAAGTCGTGGTTGCCGCCATGGTGAGTCATAGTGCAAAATGACAAGACTCGTACCATTGACTGTAAATAAAGATGGACAATGTGTCTCCATTTCCTCCCACTGTACAAAAATAAAGCCAAAATATCCTGGACATGAGCTCTGCCATCTTACTCTGGTGACATCATCTGGAGCCAGAGTCTGCACAGTAATGATCGGGTTTGGAGCTGTGCTATTGAGTTGTTGCCTGTACAACCGTCCGACTCAGACGTGAGCAGGACTCAGCTGTCAGTCATGACATGAAACCTGCTCTTGAACATACGTCAGCGTGATAAGGACTACCTAAAATGACAGAAACCATATTTCACGTGTACTTTTGTGTTTTAGTTTGGCCCATGTCCCATCTGCTAACATGGAGGGGGCGGAGTTTAGGACCTATACTGCAGCCAGCCACAAGGGGGCTATTGAGATGTTTGGCTTCACTTTTGGAGAGCTGTCATGTTATCTATCTCTGTATACGTTCATGACATACTCAGATGTACTAGAAACATCTTGTACTGATCACATCTGCCCTGATCAAGTTGATCATAATAAGTGGATGATGATTATTATCACCATGTTTTTCTTTCTCTTCTTGCAAATTACCATATAACATACATTTGTATATTTATTATATGAATATAAAGTAATCAAAGGGACAGGTTTGCTGTTTCTCCCTCACCAGGGGCCCGCTGAAGGGGGGTATTACATGAGCAGGCTTCAAGCACAGGTGCTTTCCCTGTTCCCATTCGTTTTCCGTCTCCATCACTTGCGGACTGTTTCACTGCGGCGTCTCACTGGCTCATTTTGGCAGTTTGTCATCGTACTGTAAACAGGCCCACGTTGAATGTGTGCCCACAGAATTCTGACGACACCTCTGCAGATTTTTTACAGAATATAAACAGAGATGCTGCTTGTAAACTCAGAATGTTATCAAACACCTTCTCAGTTATGTATTAATGTGTTTGTTTCTTTATATATCTAAGTGGGAGTTGTTGGTATATGAATGAGAAACGGCTTTGCAAATTTCCTCTGCTCCACAATAAACCTGGCCTTTCCCTAGACACGTGTGCAACTTTTTATGGTAGTTGACTTTTTCCAACAAATGTTCACACTTTGTTTTGAGCTGTAGGTAATGAAATGAAACATCAAATTCAAAGGTTTCTACCAAATCTACTAAATATTTGAGGTAATTTTAGATTGTTTTCATGTGATGCGTGCTTATTTTAAATCCACAGATTTTCATTCTGGATCACTGCTGAAAACTGAAAACAAAGATTCTGTTTGGGCCTGTACTTAAGCTTCAGGTTTCAAGGAGACTTAATTTTTCATTGAGAGAAAATTACTTTCTTTTTTCCCATCATCATGTGCATGCAGCACCAGCCTCAGTCGACCAAAACCAGACAGGCTACTGCGAGGCAAGTATCATGGAGTTTAAGAGGGGAAAAAATTAAATTATTGTAGTTTTGTTTTTGATCTTTTCCATGTGTTGTTATGTATGAAAAGTGAACACTGTAACAGCACTACTTGATTACTATGAGCAATTATTTAAACAACGTTCGTACAGGAATGATTCTGTCCTGTGATCACTTTCAGCACATATATAAGGATAAACTCTTTGCTCTTTTGTAAGGTGACCCTTAGGCTGCAGTGTGCTGGCATCACCAATAAGGACACCTCAGTGTTCTGGTTGCATAAGCAGCTCACAAATGAATGACTGCATCCCTCTGCTGAGACTCAAAAATAAGTTCCTCCTTCCCTCGCTAATTCTAATGATATTTGGATGATCTGTTTAAACTCGTGGGCTTATCTTTATGAGAGAATCCGTTGTGTGTAGGACATAGCTGTCCGTGTACTTACCTGTAGGACATGGTGGGACAGGAAATTGTTTTAAAACCAAAAATTTCTTGCTCCCCTGAGCCTTGCCCGCAGGTTTATTTTCTTCTGCACGCAGGTTCAGCCACCAGAATGCAGCTTCAGAGCTTGTAAATCTAGTTTGGATATCTTCACTGTGCTGCAGGTGGGAGACCTCTGGATATTGTGGAATGTCTTGGCTCTGCTGCGCAAGGAAACCATTAGTTACAAAAAATTCAGTTAGAGTTGTAAATATTACAAGTATACATGGGTAATCTTCAAGAAAAACTGACTTATGTTTCTGTGTTTGCTTTTGTTTTTGTGTCTTAAATCCTCTATCATAAACTGGTGGATGAGACCACCAAGAGCTTTGTTTTGTTTGTGCTTTTTTACTCTGTCACCATACAGTACATTACAATCAACATACTGATGTTAGCACTAAATCTCTCCTAACACTGCACAGACAGCGGCAGAAAACCAGCGTGGTTGAGCAGACACTGACAGTTCTGTCCATGAGAGCCTGTGAGTGCTTACACCAGGACTTCTGATGGTTTTATGTTGCGTCTAGACTTTAATAAGTGGTTGTGTTTTCCTGAAAGCGCAACCCAAATCCCCCCTGAAAGTCCTATGGCGATGCTTTAGTAATAAAATACTATATGCATGTGTTGTTGAGCTGGAGTCAAATAAACATGCTCCTAATAGACCAGAATGTGGCAAACCTTACAGAAAGTGCCCTGTCATCAGAAATGTCACTCAGTTTGTGTGTTTTTCCTCATGTTCCTACATCCTTGCACGTACTTTTAAGAGGTTTTCTTTTTTGAAGTAGACGTCACACATGGAAATACTACAATGTACAATGTAGACAGCAGACAGAACATGGCTTCTTTCTTCAAAACTTTCTGTTTTTAACTTTGGGAGTCAGTGGAGGAGCATGGAGCTGCATAAACAAACCTGCAATTAATCTTGAACAATTGAAGTTTGATCACAGTCAGTTGTGATCTGTTGTTTCTTAGCGATGAAGCGACACAATATAAAATAAAGAAAGAAGGAACAAGACATTCCTCTTCTAACAGATGAAAAAGTTGAATTCATATGTAATAAAATGCACCATTGCTTAATGTAATATCAGAGGTGGAGCATTCAAGTCATGTGACTTGTCTTAAGTCAGACTTGAGTCACAAATTTGAGGACTTGTGACTTGCTTGATTAAAACCAGCAGACCAGCAGAGAGAGCTAACGTTAATCCAAAAACAATACAATTTGGATTGAAGGATTATGTTGTCAATCATGACAATCAATGAGGCACATGAATCTGCCCTTTTAGCTAACTTATTGGCTTATTGGCTATTGACAAGCCATTGTACCCCTTTCTCTGCCTTAAGTCCCACCTGCAGCATGGCTCTTATCCCCACTCTCCTCCTCTCCTCCCGGGGTGTCTGTAGCGGTGCGTCCTGCTGGTCAGACTGCATGCTCAAAAGACACCACCTGCTTTTATCAATCTTCTCAGGGTCTACTGCTCTTTGGCCCAAACCCCACACTCCATTTTCCAATGCCTTACTACAAAAACATTAAAGAAAGACACATGAATGTGTCCCTGGCTAACTTATTGGCTAGTAAAATCTTAGCTAGAAAGCTAACCTTATATCCTTGAGGTCCTTATAAGCCGGTTTATCCCTTTATTTTTCTCTGCTATTTTCTGCCTCATTATTAGACTGTAGTATGATGTGACTTGTGACTTGGCCTGAGCAGTGACTCTCCACAGTAACTGGGGACTTGCTTGAGACTCGAAGGGAAAGACTTTAGACTTGTTTGTGACTTGCACATGTGTGACTTATTCCTGCTTCTGTATAATACACACCAGGTAGCTGCTGCAGCTTTAGTTAGTCTGGCATGACTGGTAGCATAATTAATTAGTGGCGGATGTTAGCTAATGTTAGCAAACAGTGTCTAACTTTTCTCCACTTTTGCGATTTACATTATTCTACAACTGTCACTTGTGGCTATTTTCAACAGAAGTTATAGTCTTGCTTTAAGTATTATTTTCATGCAGCTGTGGGAGAAGAACCATACAGAATCATATGGATGATTAAGGCAAAAGTTATATATCAGGCTTTGTTTGTGTCAAAGGTATTGTGAAATAGAAACAAATACCTCAGGCATCAGAAAGCATGAAAATCTTTCTGCTTTGAGATCAGACAAAAAGCTGTAACTCAAATCAACCCTGTATTTTGGGTTATATGTTATATGTTAGAGTTTTATTTATCACATTATGTCCTTCATTGTGTACCATTTCAACCTGATTATGTGCTTTACGTGCTTCTCCTGCACTATGGACTATAAATAAAAATGATCAGTAACCCTGGTGTAATTTTAAATAATGTATGGTCCAAGTGAAGCTAAAAAAAACAACTAAAATACTGTAAGCCGCCCTTTTTGTTGAAATATAACCCTACAGCACTCCAACAGTAGTTTATGAATCACTGGGACCATTAAGATCTAGACACACTGATACACATACTTCTACCATCTGTGGCTCACCTGTGACCCAGTCTTATTATACTGGCTAACCAGATGGACCATCAGATAGCTCCTCTCTCGGGACTCGGTAAATGTATAGGCCTAAGTCCTCCATTCAGCGCTGACCTATCGTTAACCTGGGAGGATTTTCTTCAGTTGTCAGTGAAAAGCATTTGAGTGGGTCATATTGAATTTCTCCTTTTCTGACATTCAAGTTCAAAGCAATCATGTGGAGTAGGTAGAAAGGTCCAAGAAAATAACCGAATTTAAGAGCTGGTTTGAACATTTTTCAAAAGAACCACGATGGGGTTATGATCAAGCATAATGATCATTTCCTTGCCGCTCTGAGCTTTGAATGGAGAAGAAAAAGAACACATAGATGACTGAGCACGTCCAAGTTTTATTCCTTCTTGGCTTTGGTAAAACCTGTTGAGGTGCTAATAACAAGACACAGACTGTCCACAGACTCGGTTTTGACAAGTCCGCAGTCTCCATTTCACTGAGAGGGTAGATCACTGTAGAGATGAAAGCGGGGAAGGGAAAGGGGAGGCCTTTGGTGTTAATCAGGTGCTGATTGGCAGCTTGGGAGCCTTTAAGAGTTTGGAGAACCTGTAGAGAAAAGGGTCATTATCCCTGAACACCATTGCGTTTCCTCCTTACTGTTGTCAGTGGCAACACAGAGATCAGGTGAAAGATGTAGTTTTATCTTTATCCCCTTTAGTTGAGCAACAAAAGTGAAGTTTCTTTAAAGTTGAACTGAAATTAAAGGACCAGTGTGTAGGATTTAGTGCATCTCAACACCTCGGCTCACCCTCTCCTTCCAAGTGTGTAGGAGAACCTACAGCGGCTGCAAAACTCAAACACAAAAGGCCGCATCTAGAGTCAGTGTTTGGTTTGTCCATTCTGGGCTACTGTAGAAATAACCATTTCAGGTGATGATACACTTATGAAAACATACTTGTGAATATTAGATTCCATTTCTGCCACATTCTGCCAATAGATCCTCTTAACTTACAGTATATCTCATAGTTATTGAGATGTTATGACCAGTTCATCATAGTTCATAATAATGCAGTGCAGCGAGGATACAGATGTTTCATAGATTCAACAATATAATACAGATCTATCTGTCTGTTTCTCACTGTTATCTGAGATTCCAGTCTGCAGTGTGGTTCATACACTTCACTGATAAACCACACAGCTGTACAGAGCTGTAGAGCATAACATTCAGCGTCATGATCAAAGAAAGGCTGTATATCACGTCGGCACTTGTGTCGCTATTCACACGCTCCCTCTCTCTCGCCCACTCACATGCGCTCTCTCTCTCTTTCTCTCTTAAGTGTTGAAGTTAAGAGCGTTGAAGCAGATTGAGTCAGCGGTGTGAAATCAGCAGCTCTGTCTGTTTTCACTGAGCTGAGGAAAAATATCCCTTGACGAATGAGCACACAGGTTGTTTTATGTTAAGCATGTGAAGTTAAATGGATTTAATAAGAAAGTATCACTGTGCATCAGTTGGAATTCCCACCATGTGCTAGCATCCAGCTAACAGACTAGCACTAGTTATTTATTTGCGTATATTTGAAAAAATCTATTCAGAAATTAAGAAAATCCATTTTGCAACTGGAATACAAACTTTAACTTACATAAGTGTTGACTGTTACAAAGGTACAGACGTCTAAAATCATTGACAGTCGATAGTCATCACCAAGTGTACTTTTTGGGGAGAAAAGGGAGAAAAATGCCTTGTATCAGCGTTCACAGGATATCAGTCAGTGTGAGGGCCTTCAGACAATAGAGCAGCACAGATGTTGACAGCGTGTCTCCTCACAATGTTAGTCCCCAGATGTCAGTCAGCCACTGCCATGGGAAACAATAGCTGTACTACTATTAGTGCTTATATTGTCTGACACACAAAGTGAGGAGAATTACAATTTCAGTTCACATTTAAATAAATTCTGCTATACCTGCAGCAGGTTAAACCAATTCAAGTCAGACTCCTCTTTACTGACCCAAACCAGAGGTTTAACAGTATGTCTTCTGCAGCTGTGATGGAGCTTTAGTGAGGACAGACAGATCTCATTCTTTCATGCACAAATAAAGCTCCTCTCCAATAAATATGTTCTCAAGATCTTTTAGGAAATGGGACACAAGTTGCCTAATTGGAGGGGTGGTAGGGGTTAAACACTTCCCTCAGCGTTTCATTCTGTCACTCCACACCGCTGCATGCTGGGACTAAAGCCTGGGCCTGAATGTGGGAGTCCATGTGAGCCTTTCCAAGGACACTAAACACCCCAGAGAGGCTGCCACTGCCGTCTCAGAGGAAGCACACAAACCAGCTGTGTGCCACACACACAATCCATCAGCCCAATAGTCACTCCCCCTGCTCTCACTAGTTGCGTCTACATGAACCCTGAACAATCAGAATGAGAGCACGATCAGAATAAAAGTGCCTCATCTAAATACCTCAACCGGAAGAGACTGATCCGATTCGGCCATAATGAATTTTCAATTTTATTGGCTGGGGTTGCACGCACACTTTCTGCCCTTCTGATTGAAATCAAATCAAAAGAAAAATTCAGGTTTACTGTTTACACAGGATGTGATCTAATACAGTCTGGTGTTAACAGCCCACACAACATTCATGATAATGAATACATCATTATTGGATCCATTTTCGTTGATTTGGGATATAGCCTTGTAAAAGGTGATCTCCAATGAGTGGTTTTTAAATTCTGCGATGCTTTGGTTAATCCCAGCTTCTTAAATTTTTTTCGTGGATTATTTGAATAGATTATTTCTTATTTTCCTAAAGTCTATGTGTCTATTATTGTTCATTTCTTTACGGGTCAGTATCAAAAACAAACTCCCCACAGAGGTCCAGTTCAGCTTGGAAAACCCCATTTGCACCATGGAAGTAGAGAAACGCACATTCCTACGTATTTATATCAAGATGGAGGGCGTGTGCAGAAAGAATTTAGCCAGAGCGCTGCGGGGTTAAACCGTTCACATGGTACAATTTTTCTTTTGATTTGTTTATGACAAGGATTAAACGACACGTCTATCACGTTTATCCTGTTTTGGGCTTTTAAATGGATTATAATCAGAATATTAGGTTTCATGTGAACGCAGCTACCGAGAGGGAACCTTTGATAATCTGATTAAAAGGAAAATAATAACCATGTAAACGCTTACTCCAATCATTTCTCTGGAAAATAAAGAATAAAGTTGGAATAAAGATATTCTTTCAGCACGTCTGCCCCACGTGGGGGTAGGTGACATGTCACAAACGAGTTTCTAGGAGGGACGGAAACATTGCGATGGCAAAACAGAGCTGGTCACTGTCGAGTACTGGGGGCAGAAACACTTCCTTTTCTTGTTCTACTACTTCTTCTTCTACTTCTTCCGCTGCGTTTCATTAGTCGTCCGACATGCCCTCGTTCACTTCCCCTCGCCACTTGCCCTCAGACATTCCCCGCCGCCAACATAAGTGTGATTCCA